>JAPCYS010000535.1:0-107943 GCA_028641055.1 Alopecurus myosuroides
TCTGAATAATATCGGACAAAGGTGGAGAACTGACCACAGTAATGGGATGTTCTTTAAAGTAGTGTTTCAGCTTACAGCTAGCCATAAACACCCCCAAAAACCAGTTTTTGCCAATGTGGGTAACACTGCTTAGACTCTGTCAGGACCTCGCTCACATAGTAAACCGACTGCTGGACGAGACCTTCTTTTCCTTCCAGATTTTGGTCCAAAACCACAACTGCACTTACCACCCTATTATTTGCCGCAATATATAATAACATGGGCATTTTCTTCTCAGGCGGCCAATATAGGTGTGTTGGAAAGTTGTTTTTTCAAGGCCTCCACTGCCTCATCAGCTTCCTGGTTCCACACAAAGGTGTCACTTTTCCTCAATGATCGGTATAAAGGTATGGCCTTTTTTCCCAGTCTGCTTATAAACCGGCTGAAGGCAACAATGCAACCTATCAGCTTCTGAACGTCCTTCAGGCAAACCTTTTTTTCAGGTTATGTATGGCCTGAATTTTTTCTAGGCTTGCTTCAATTCCTCTCTCTGAAATAATGAAACTCAGTAATTTTCCAGCTGGTACTCCAAAGAAAAATTTTGTTGGATTGAGCTTCATCTGATATGTGCGTAAACTGGCGAACGTTTCCTCCAGGTATGAGATCAAAGTGTCACCCTTTTGGGATTTGACTACTATGTCCTCCACATAAGCATGCGCATTTCGTCCGATCTCGCTCTCCAAAGAATTCTGGATACACCTTTGATAAGTTGCTCCTGCATTTTTCAGGCCGAAGGGCATTGTCGTATAACAGAATGCTCTAAAGGGTGTAATGAATGAGGTCTTCTCTTGATCCTCATCCTTCAGTGTTATTTCATGATAGCCTGACTAAGCATCCAGGAAACATAGCAATTGGTAACAGGCCGTAGAGTCTATAATCTGATCGACACGGGGTAAGGCGAACAGATCTTTAGGACATACTTTGTTCAAATCTCTGTAGTCTATGCACATTCTCCAGGTTCCGTTCTTCTTTAGGACGAGAACTGGATTGACTAACCACTTTGGGTGTAACACTTCTACTATGAACCCTGCTGCGAGAAGCCTAGTTATCTTCTCTCCAATTGTTTTCCTTCTCTCATCATTGAAGCGACGGAGGAACTGACGAATAGGTTTCAGGTTAGGATCCACACTCAAACTGTGCTAAGCAAGTTCCTTGGAACACCTGGCATGTAGAAAGTTTCCATGCGAAGATGTCCCAATTCTCACGGAGGATCTTGATGATTGCGCTTTCCTATTTTTCCGTCAGGTGAGCCCCCACGCTGAACTGCTTATATGAGTCGCCGGGGGTAAAGTCCACCAGCTTGGTGTCTTGAGCAGACTTAAATTTTAACTTGGAATCAGCTGATAGTTTCTTGAGTGAGGTCATGTCCTCTGGATCAACTTGCAGCACATATAATTTTAACTCCTCTTCTGCACAAGCAGTTTCTGTGTAAGTTGCATCACCATCCTCACACTCTAAAGATATGTCTCTGTCACCGTTGACAGTAATGTTTCCATGTGGACCTGGCATCTTTAGCTTGAGGTAAACGTAGCAGGGTCTCGGCATAAATTTGGCATAAGATGGACGTCCGAATAAAGTGTGGTGCGGGCTTTTGAATTTGACCACTTCAAATGCTAACATCTCTGTCCTGTAATTTTCAAATACTCCGAAAGCAACTTCAAGATATATTTTTCTGATAGGTTGTGCAGACTTACCAGGTACAATCCCACGAAACAGAGTTGATGATGGCTAAAGTTGTTCCTCTTGCAGGTTAATCCTCTTGAACGTATCATAGTAAAGTATGTTTATACTGCCTCCTCCATCCATCAACAATTTGTCTAACTTATATCCTCCAACTTGTGGAGCCACAACCAGAGCCATGCCTCCTGGATTATCAATTCGTGGAGGATGATCTGCCCGACTCCAGGTTATGGGTTGTTCTGACCAATTGAGCTACCTAGGGACAACAGGAGCTACTGTGTTGACTGCACGCTTCTGCACCTTTCGTTTTCTCCTGCATGAATTGGTAGTAAATATATGATACTGGCCCGAGCTTAATTTCTTCAGATTTGTTTAAAAACCAGAATTCCCTCCTTGGTGACTGCCGCCTGGGTTAGTTCCCTGGTTAGCCTGACCATGATGACCCGAATTATGATTTCCAGGTCTAGAATTGCTAGGTCCCGAATGTCCACCTCCCATGTACTTGGGTTTCCACCTCCATTGTTTCTTTGTCCGTAGTTATTATTTCCACTAGGTCTGAAACCCTGCATGATGAAATAATTTCCTCAAGAATGATTTGCTAACTTTTCGTTTTTGCTGTGTAGGAGACACGGTCCTTTCAGAGCCTGCTGGGCCTGTGCAAATCTGTTTGGTAAAATTTTTTGATTTCCTCTGAAACTGTTACCCTGACGCTGGTTTCTGTAACCTGTATTTGCATTTGCCACTAGATCTGAGGTTCCTTCCCCATTTTTGCGCTTGTTACTACTCTGGTTCTGAGGGTTGTTGTTGCTCTGATTCGGGTTGTGGCTGCCCTTGGTCCCAGTTTTCTTTCCCTTTGCATACTTCTCATCGTCCGAGTCTGCGTCCTTTGTTTTGTCAGACTCCGCTTACTTGGTCATGGTATCCATAAGCTCGCTCATATCACTCATGTATCGCTTGATGCGTTCCAGCTTATGCTTTAACGGGTCAAATTTGCATTTTCTCTCTAATGCTATGACTGTTTGCTGGGCAGTGAGTCCGACAGATGAATAATTTCTGCAACGCGCCGATACCTGTGTTGGGCAGACTCCCCTTCCTTATAAACATAGTTCTCCAAGTCTGTAATAGTCGTCTGACGTTTACACGTTCCTTGGAATTTTTTTATGAACTGATCCTTCAACTCCTGCCAGCTATTGATTGAATTTGCGGGCAAGTTTTTTAACCAGGATTTTGCAGGCCCTTCCAACATTACGCTCAAATACCATGCGCACACCGTGTCACTTACTTCCAATATCTCCATGGCCATCTCATATCCTTCTATATAGTCTGTAGGCTCCTTGTCTGAAGTATAGTTTACAATTCTTCGAGGCCCTTTAAAATCAGCTGGTATTCTTCCGTTTCTGATTGCCGGACCAAGGCATTGAATTCTGATTCTACGAGACCTAGGCAGAGCTGGGTTCCAGACCGCATTCTGAACTGGGAATTGAACATGACCCGGATTTATTTTTTCTGGTTCCGCAACTCTATGTCCTGTATTTATAACTCCAGGCGCATAAGACAGGGTCTGCCTGGGCAGAATAGGTTGTTGTCGTTTGCGTTGCTAGAGCCAGCCGGAACCGGTGAATTTCCATGATGACTCTTTGGCAAAGAATTCCTGCTATTATAGGGAGTTGAGTGTATCCTGTCCTGGTTACTATAATTCATCTGCTGAACCACTGCTGTTTGTAACATCTCGATTGCCCTGCGTCCTTCGATTCCAATAGGATTGTTGGGGTTGACTGGAATCTGTGCCAGACTATTTGTTGCTGCCCAAATGTTATCCACTGGATTGTTGAAGTGACTTGGTGGCGTATGGAACCTTTCCTGTAGGGGCTGATCCTGTATTGGAGCAGGATTCGGGTTACCATGCAGCTGGATAGGTGGTTGAAAACGCGACGGATAAACTGGAACGGGGGTAATTGGCGGGTACATAGGGTGAACCGGGCCAGAAGGGTTAGGTGCCCTAGGCGTCCCAACCGGAGACGCGAATAGATTCTAAAGGTTGGTTGGTCCTAGTCCTGCACCAAATTCATTATTCAACCGGGTATGATAATGCATGTTTAGTATTGAAGCTAACTCCCTCTGTCTGAAGCTCAGATGAATTCCTTCTCTTTCTAGACGTGTTGCTTCCTCTAAGACCTCTGACCAAGCTTTGTTTATACATGTTACCTCTTTCTCGATCTCCCGACGGGCGCGACTTATTTCCTGTCGAAACCTCTCAATCTCTGCGTTACGCTGCACCAAGTTCTCCGGGGTGATCGGAGTAGCCAAGACTTCGTTCAATGAATCCATCGCGGCTATTAGCTTAGGCCTTGGGTTATGCGGTGCGGGATCTGTCAAGTCAATCGCTGTTTCTGCTGGCCCAGAGCTCGCCGGCCCAGGTGCCGTTGGAGGCGCTGCTGTCGGCCCGACTGGGGCTACCGTTGGCCAAGTAGGTGCTGTCCCTGAGACACCCGGTCCTCCTGGAACCAGATTTGAAGTTGAAACAGTATCTGTAATTAAATTCCCACTAGCGTCATACCTGGGCTCCGTAGGTCATGCTGGTCCAGCCATGTAAACAGTTGCATGATGAGTTGTTTCTGTTAGACTCTACAAATCTGGTTCAAGGTCTCCCCCAACCTATCTTCAAAGAGTTGGTGGATGGATCCTGTTTCATCACGGTCATCATTGTTTCCAACTGAGGATTCTCCATCAGAATATATCATCGTGGCTTCCTCCGAGACCGAGTCTGACTGCTGGTCCGGGTCTGGGCCCGTTCCTCCTACGAAGCCAACAAAAACATGGATGCCATCGAAGGGGACTTGAAACCTTGATTCCACGGATGCAAACTCCGGACCCCATGTTTCATGGTTGTAATATTTCCACGCCGACTCCTCCTGAGCCGGCCTATCGCGAGCTTCTCGATCCCATGTAAAGCTCCTTCCGAAAAGTAGACGCTTCCGCGAGCAGGCCCCACGGTAAGCGCCAACTGTCGTGGTGTTGTCACGGCAAGTGTCCTCGTGGGAGAACTAGATTGTGAGGCCATTGCTACTAAGCGAAACTGAGAAACGGTTAAGGCGGAAATGAGAGACGCGAGTTTACCCAAGTTTGGCCCCTCGATTGGGGGTAAAACCTACTCCTGCCTTCTTACTATTGGGGAACAAGGTCTCGATAACAAAGGGTGATTCCGGCTCTCTATGTCTCGAGCTACCTTGCTATTGAAACTTGTCTCTTTACGTCCTAGGACCTCGCCTTATATAGTGGACGAAGGCCCCGGGTTACAAATGGATCCGGGTTGTTCCCGTGATCAGAGTCCTAGACTACTCCGGTTCCAAGACGCTTCATCCGGTTTATCCCAAGGCCCTGGGGTTCCATCCGGCCTTGGGCCACGTTTTAGGTCTTGGGCCTCCGGGTCTCGCAACCCGGATCACGGGCCGGCTTCTCCACCTTCCCGGGTCAAGCTTAGGGTGATCCAGATCTTCTCCTCCTAGCTGGCACAAACCCTAGCTCTTCCTGATACAAATCGGATTAAGTACCATGAACCGACCTGAGGGAAATTCGGTCCATGTGGGTGGAAAGTAAGGCTCCCCCTTACTAATTCCCCAAACAGATCTGCTACGGGGACAACCGCATCCCCCTCGACTCATTTACCGCGCGGTGGAGGCCGCCCGCGCCTGCGGTTGCTCATGAATTTCAACGACTGCCGCACCCTCTGGGAAGCGGAGGCCAGGGCGCCGACGCCGCAGATCATCACCGTCGCCGACCACCACTACCTCCGCCATCGCGCGTTTCAGGGCCTAGTCGACGCCAGGGACGAATGCGCCGTCCGCGAGTATTACTGGAATAATCCGGAGGAGCAGCGCGCGGACGAGGAGCTCTGGCAGACCCGCGCGGCTGAGCGGGCGGAGCCCCGCCTCGAGCGCCACCTCGCGTTAGAGGCCGCCCGGGAGACAAGGACGAAGCCGCCGCAAGAGCTCCACCTGGCCGACCACGCCGGCGAAGTCCGGGCCTCTGACTATCCGAGGTGGGAGCCTATCTCCGACACGATATCGTGCACCTTCGACAACGATGAGGAGGTCACCGACGAGTTCGCCTCCGACGATGACCAGGAGGAGGTCACCCACGAGTTCCCCGACAACGACGACGAGGAGTAGTGTTCGTTTGTTTTCTGTTTCTAATGAAAGAATTTGTATTCTGGCGAACTGCCGCGCACTAGCGCGTCTGTTTTCTGTTTTTAATAAAATAATTTGTAGCAGCCTATTTCTTTTTTATAGAGCTTCTGTATTTGCTGTCGCACCGCGCTCGCGCCCGAAAACTCCCCAACACGCTCCAAGTTGCGGTTTCCAGCCTTATTTTGGACTTAATTATAGTTTGTACTATCTATTTAAATCCATTCTGAAATTTCTAAATTTTAAAACATTACAAAACATCACAAAATTATTTTTAGTTGATAGCTTTTAATTTTACAAAATTTTAGAAATTAGTTTCATATCATTTGGACTTTTCTTTCAAAAGTTATAGGTTTTTTAATAAAACGGGAAAAGAAAAAGAGAGGAAAAGAAAAAAAAAACAGAAAAAAGAGAAAATACCCCTTTAGTACCGGTTGGTCGTGCGCAGTTGGGGTGGCCCCGGGGGAACCTTTAGTACCGGTTGGTACAAACCTTTAGTACCGGTTGGTGCTACCAACTGGTACCAATACCCCTTTGGTACCGGTTGGTAGCTGATACGTCTCCGACGTATCTATAATTTCTGATGCTCCATGATCATATTATGTCAATTGCTACTTGTTTTCTTCCGTATTTATAGCATTTTTATATTTTTTCCAGGACTAACCTATTAAAAAGATGCCAAGTGCCAGTTCCCTGTTTTCTGCTATTTTTGGTTTCAGAAAAGTTATTCTGGAAACATTCTCGGAATTGGACCCCACAAAGCCCGAAGTGCCTATTTTCCCCGGAAGCATCCAGAACGCCGAAGACGAGTCGAAGACGGGCATCAGGGTGGCAACACCATAGGGTGGCGCGGGTCCCTCCTGGCCGCGCCCCCTATGGGTGTGGGGCCCCCGGAGCTCCACCGCCTTTGCCCTTTCGCCTATTTAACCCCCCGGATGAAAAACCCTAAACACCTGATCAAAAATCCCCGAAAAGTTGCACAGCTGCCGTCACCGTCAACCCTAGATCAGGGGGGTTCTGAAGCTGTTTCTGGCACCCTGCCGGAGAGGAGATCATCACTGGAGGCTTCTACATCACCATGCCTGCCTCCGGAGTGATGCGTGAGTAGTTCATCCTTGGACTACGGGTTCGTAGCTGTCTCTAGATGGTTGTCTTCTCCTCATATGCCTCCATGTTTAGATCTTGTGAGCTGCCTATCATGATCGAGATTGATCTTATGTAATTCTATATGCTGTGTTTGCTGGGATCCGATGAATATTGAACTTATGCCAAGTTGATTATAGTCTTTATTTGCATATGTTATTTGTGATCTTGCATGCTTTCCATTGCTAGTGGTTGCTCTAGCCAAGTAGTTGCTAGTGACTCCAAGAGGGAGTATTTATGCTCGATAGTGGGTTCATGCCTCCTCACAACCTTGCTCGAGTGACGAAACGTGAAGGGGGGATGTGCTATTTCCATTAGGGAGAAAACAACGGTGAGAGTGCCCGCGTGCATAATCTTTGCTTACATTACACCCTTTGTTCAATGAAGTTATATGTTGCTTGCAACTTAATACCTAAGGGGGTTTGGATGATAACCTGAGGGTGGATTATTAGTCATAGATGCAGATGGATGTCGGTCTATGTATATTGTTGTAATGCCCGCACTAAATATCATAGTAGTCTTAATGTCATATATGTGCACTACGGTGCAACCTCTATTTGTCAATTGCACAGCTGTAATTTGTTCACCTAGCATGCTATATTTTATGGAGAGACACCACTGGTGAACCTATGAACCCCGGTCCATTTTTCCACACTATTAAACAAACCACAAGTATTTCCTGCTTTCTTTACTTACTGCAAGCATACATCATTTTCTACACTATACGTCTAATCTTTGTTTTCAGCAAGACCGGTGAGATTGACAACCTCACTGTACCGTCGGGACAAAGTATTTTGGTTCTGTTGTGTGCAGGTTCCACGTTGTTGCTGACACCGGTGAAGCGCCAGCACCACCGTTGGTGGCATCAACCTTCCACGTTGTTTGGACGTATAGTGTAGAAAATGATGTATTCTTGCAGTAAGTAAAGAAAGCAGGAAATTGTTGTGGTTTGTTTAACAATGTGGAAAAATGGACCGGGGTTCATAGGTTCACTAGTGGTGTCTCTCCATAAAAGATAGCATGTTGGGTAAACAAATTGCAGCTGGGCAATTGACAAATAGAGGTTGCACCGTAGTGCATAATATGACATGAAGATTACTATGATATGTAGTGCGGGCATTACAGCAAGATACATAGACCGACATCCATCTGCATCTATGACTAATAATCCACCCTCACGTTATCATCCGAACCCCCTTAGGTATTAAGAGGTAAGCAACAGATAATTGCATTAAACAAAGTGTGTAATGTAAGCAATGATTATGCACGCGGGCACTCTCACTGTTGTTTTCTCCCTAATGGTAATAGCACATCCTCCCCCTTCACGTTTCAGTCACTCGATCAATGCAACAAGGAGACATGAACCCACTATCAAGCATAACTACTCCCTCTTGGAGTCACTAGCAACTACTTGGCCAGAATAATCACTAGTAACGGAAAGCATGCAAGATCACAAATAACATATGAAATAAAGACTATAATCAACTTGGCATAAGGTCAATATTCATCGGATCCCAGCAAACACAACATAGAGAATTACATAAGATCAATCTCGATCATGATAGGCAGCTCACGAGATCTAAACATGGAGGCATATGAGGAGAAGACAACCATCTAGCTACAGCTACGAACCCGTAGTCCAAGGATAAGCTACTCACGCATCACTCCGGAGGCAGGCATGGTGATGTAGAAGCCTCCGGTGATGATCTCCTCTTCGGGAGGGTGCCGGAAACAGCTTCAGAACCGCCCTGGTCTAGGGTTGATGGTGACGGCGGCTGTGGAACTTTTTCGGGGATTTTTATCCGGTGCTTAGGGTTTTCCATCCGGGGGGGCTTAAATAGGCAAAAGGGAAAAGGCGGTAGAGGCCAGGGGCCCCACACCCATAGCTGGCGCGGACGGGGGGGGCACCCTATGGTGTGCCCCCCTGCTGCCCCTCTTCGACTCCTCTTCGGTCTTCTGGAAGCTTCCGGGGAAAATAGGATTTTCGGGCTTCGAACTTTCCAATTCCGATAATATTTCCACAACAACTTTTCTGAAACTAAAAACAGCAGAAACCTAGGAACTAGCTCTGTGGCATCTTGTTAATAGGTTAGTCCGAAAAATCGATAAAAATGACATAAAGAAGGGAGAAAACATGTAGCAATTGGCATAATATCATCATGGACCATCAGAAATTAGGGATAAGTTTATGACGTATCACACACCCTCCTCTTGGGGTATCCCAACACGCAACATCAGTAGCACCAACCGGTATTAAAGGGTTGAAACATGCAGGGACTTAATCCTTTTCTTCCCCAAATTTGGCCCAGACGAACCGCCTCCGACGAACACACGACATAGTGCCGCCGCCCCGCGCCGTCGCCTCCTCGTCGCCGTGAGTGGTCGCCTCCCCGCGTTGTCGCCTCCTCGTGTCTGTGACTCATCGCTGGCCCGCGCCATCGCCTTCTCTGCAGCGCCCCTCAAGCGCGCCTCCTCTGCAATGCCCTCGAGCTCATCGCCGTGCCTCCGCCGCCTCCACCTGCTGCGCCACCACCACCGCGCCACCACCCCACCGCCGGCCTCCCCCTTCCTGCGCGCGCCACCACCGCCGTCGCCTCCTCGGTCGTCGCCATGAGAGGCAGAGAGGTGAGTGTTTTTTTGTTTTTTTTTCTTTTCTTAGTTTTTCTTTGTTTTCTTTCAGTTGTAAAATAGATAGTATTTAGTACTCACAGTATTTAGACTTAGAGAAAAAAATTTAGGTATTAGCTAGACTTAGAGAAAAAAAATTAGGTACTCACAATATTTGGACTTGGAGAAAAATATTTAGTACAATATAATTTGGACAATATTTAGACTTAGAGAAAAATATTTAGACTTAGAGAAAAAAGTTTGCAATATAATTTGTACTCACAATATTTATTACTTAGAATATTTAGTACTTACAATATTTAGGACTTAGAGAAAAATAAATTTAGGTATTAGACTTAGAGAAAAAAAATTAGGTATCAGACTTAGAGAAAAAAAATTGCAATATTTAGTACTCACAATATTTAGTACATAGAATATTTAGTACTTAAAATATTTAGTAATTAGAAAAGTTGTTATTTATGAAAGTTGCTATTTATAATTTTGTATTGACATTGAGCTATGGATCCGGACATTTTTTTCTTAGTATTGGACTTAGAGAAAAATATTAGCAATATTTAGTACTCAAAATATTTAGTTCTTAAAATTTTTAGTACTTATAAAAGTTGTTATTTATGAAATTTTCTATTTAAATTTTGTAGTGACATTGAGCTATGGATCCGGACGCCCCATGTTCTTTCGAAATGAGGAGAAAGAAGATTTGGCGCAACAACTGATAGATAATAGTGCCCGACCAGAAGCCGGTCATGATGGTGAAGACTTAACCACAAAATTTCAGAAAGAGTCCGGTGAAGGACTTGAGTCTGAAGAAAGAAGGGATGACGAATTTCCCTTAACAAACTCTGACAAGGTGTATATTATGACAATGATATATCAGTAGATGCGTTGATTTATTTGTATTGCACTCATTAACGAATCTTTTTTTCTTTTAGCCATATGGATCATTGAGCAAATCTGCTAAAAAGCAAGGTCCTCGAGGCCCGACGAAACCTCTATCGGACGAGGCTAAATTAGCCCTCAACACATTTAAGGCTAGTGGAGAACCGGTGGAACCCGCAGAGAACGTCAAGAAATTTGTAAATCAAGCTGGAGTTACTCTTAGGGACATTGTACCGATCAACATTGCAGATTGGCATAAGCCGAAGAAGGCGGTGGTTCACGATGAAGCTAGTTATGTTAGCGACACTACAAAAGAGCTACTTTGGGGAAGTCTACTGACACACTTCAACCTTCAAAGGGAGAAGCTCAAGGAATGGACTCTTAAAAAGATGGTCGTACAATTCCAAAGTTGGAAGAAAAAATTATGGGCAGACTATGAAGCTGAAGGTCCAGAATTCACTGGAAGATATGAAAAGCTAAAAGACCACTAGCCCGCATTTAAGGCATATAGGACCTCGTCAGGATATAAGTCCCGATCAACCACAAACGTAGATAATGCTAAGAAGAAGCAATATTATCATAAATTGGGGTCATGTGGCTACAAGACTACCATTCCTCTGCGGAAAGCATATGAAGCTCAACTGATGGCAGCTGGGGTCATTCCACAGACATACGACTGACCCGAGCAGTCTAAGTTCTGGTTGTACGCGCATGGGGCAGGGTTGGATCCAAAGACAGTGCAGATTGTTCCATAGGGAAAATGGAAGGGGAAAATTGAAAAAATCACCAAGGAGCTTGTAGATGCAACAGACAAGGTTAGAAAGGGAGTGTACATTCCCGACAGACAGAATGACGAGTTGACACTAGCTCTGGGGAATCCCGAACACGTTGGACGAGTACGAATCCTCCCAGGTATCACCATGAAGGATGTGTGGCCAGAGTGTGTTGAGAGTTATAGAAGCCGTTCGAGAACGAAGAAGAAGTGCACTGAACGGTTATCGACATTGGAACAACGGGTGCAGCAGTTGGAGCAGAATCGGCAGAGGGCACCTAATCTGCAGGTTTTTATAGAAGATCATCAAGATGATGCCGTCCGATCTCAGCCGAAAAGCAGCGTGGGTTCCTCGCATCAGTGAGAAGACAGAGTGCAAACTACATGTGCCAATCAGGAACATGTCCATTAAGGTGGCGGTCGGCTATGTTTACCCACAACAAGATGGAACAACGCACCATCATCATCCCATTCCAGCCGACTGTGCTCTTGTCGGGGTGGATGACATTGTGCTTACTTATGAAACAATGGATCTTGATCATCCTGGAGGTGACAAGGAGAAGACATTGGGCGATGTCAAGCGCGGTTTTGCCCTCTGGAAAAAATAATACATCGTCTTGTCAGACCCCTTGCTAAGGCCACCGACTCCTCGTGGTAGCAGTCCACATGAGCAGCAAATGCCATCGACTACTCCTGTTGGCAGTCAACATGAGCAGCAAGGGCCACACCTACCTGAGGGGGGAGCAGCGCGAGTCCAGCTGATGAGGGGATAGTAACCCGGTAGACTAACTCCCGGGTGTGATCCGGCCCAAACGGCGGCTGGACCAAATCCGGCTAAAGACAAAGAAACTTCTGGAAGGCCCAGGGCATGTAACGTTCGTGACCCGGATTGTGGGTTGCGGTAAGGAAAGTTAGGGTTTGTGTATAGAGTTCGAGTAGGACTCAGGAAGCGCTTTGTAAAGGCAAGCCAAGGGGGGTATGAGTGCTATATAAACCAACCCCTAGGCTTAGCCTCAGAGAGATTCAAGTCATAGTTGTAACACCTGTTATCGAGTATCCAGTATAATCATATCGAGAGCCGGCGAGTTGTTTTCCGGTTCTTAGATTGCTTTCGCCATGTCCTCCTTCGAGCTAAACCCTCTCCCAAATACCTGTGACGACTTACCCCAAGATCAGTTACCCCAGGTAACATCTGCCGTGATTATCCCACGACAGTTGGCGCCCACCGTGGGGCCTGCGTCCAAAGGTGTTTACATCACGGGAGAAGCTCGGAAGAACATGAAGAACTTTGTCATCGGCGAGATCTACTCCAATGACGAAGGAGAAAAGATAGTGGACAATTCCGGATGGGAGTTGGAGCCGGATCACTTCGAATCCGGATCCATGGTGTCAATCGGCCAAATCAGTATCTTCATCGGCATGGTACGTACGCTCAATTTGAAAGGACAATATCATGTGCATGTTACAGGGATTTCCAGCAGGGACAAAAGGGCGTTGAAACAAACAGCGAATCCAGCCTTCTCGAGCCCTCCGGGATACTTGAGATGGGCAGAGCAAGAGGTAACGTGGAGCAGGAGAGATCATCCAGAAGGAGTAGAGCACCCCGGAACTTTGGCGTTAGTGGTTTCGCCACAGGTCAATGGTTATGAATTGAGAAAGGTATTGATGGACGGAGGGAGCAGCATCAACATCTTATATTGGGAAACCTTCTTGCGCATGAACCTCAAGGAGTCCCAGCTACAAAAAAGTTCGACGGTGTTCCATGGGATCGTACCGGATCATTCAGCACGCCCCGAAGGAAAATCGCATTGGAAGTAGCCTTTGGAGAATCGGTAGATAACTATCGGGTGGAGTGGCTCACGTTTGAAGTAGTCAAGTTGCATAGCCCCTACCACGCGTTGTTCGGAAGGCCGGCTTACGCTAAATTCATGGCTAGGCCGTGCTATGTATATCTGCAGCTAAAGATTCCAGGCCCTAAGCAGACCATCACTATCCATGGAAACCGGGACATAGCAGCCGAATGCGATGAGGGAGATTCAGTAATGGCTGAACAAGCCTGCAGGAAGGAAGAACTTCAGTATTACCGGTCTCAGGTGGATCCGGATGATGGAACAGCATTGAGAAGACCAGACGCTGAAGACGAAAGAGTAAAGTTTAAGGCGGCTCAAGATACCAAGAAAGTAGATTTTGTGGAAGGAGACCCCACCAAGCAGTTCACTATAGGTCCAATTTGGAAGACGCGCAAGAAAAGGCCCTAGTGGAATTTATACGCTCAAATGCGGATGTGTTCGCCTGGACACCCAGCGACATGCCGGGTATCCCCACCGAGTTGGCAGAGC
Organism: Alopecurus myosuroides; assembly: GCA_028641055.1. Taxonomy (NCBI): domain Eukaryota; kingdom Viridiplantae; phylum Streptophyta; class Magnoliopsida; order Poales; family Poaceae; genus Alopecurus; species Alopecurus myosuroides. The sequence goes on from JAPCYS010000535.1 coordinate 13,662, forward strand.
ACAGTTTGCATGTGGATCCCAAGGCCAGGCCTGTGAAGCAAGGTATGAGAAAAATGAATGAGGAAAGGAGAAGAGCTATAGGTGAGGAAATCGCACGACTATTAACCGCAGGCTTTATCATGGAAGTATTTCACCCGGACTGGTTAGCGAATCCGGTTCTAGTGATGAAAAAGACAAATGAATGGAGGATGTGCATCGATTTCACGAGCCTCAACAAGCATTGCCCAAAGGATCCGTTCGCGCTGCCAAGGATAGACCAAATCATAGACGCGGTAGCCGGAAGCGACTTGCTATGTTTCTTGGACGCATATTCGGGATACCACCAGATTAAACTCAAAAGGGAGGATTGGGAAAAAACCTCATTTATAACCCCTTTTGGGGCCTTCTGCTACAAAACAATGACGTTTGGATTGAAAAATGCGGGCGCAACTTATCAGCGGTGTATTCAGAAGTGCTTCGAGGATCAAATTGGGCGTAACGTGCACGCATATGTGGATGATGTGGTTATTAAGACCCGGAAGGCAGAAACATTTATTGATGATTTAAAAGAAACATTTAAAAACTTGAGGAGGTATCAGATGAAGCTTAACCCAACGAAGTGTGTATTCGGAGTCCCGGCCGGGAAGTTACTTGGCTTTATAGTCTCCGAGAGAGGAATTGAGGCAAACCCGGATAAAATCAAGGCCATACAGAATTTGAAGAAACCGGAAAATTTGAAGCACGTTCAAAAACTCACGGGCTGCGTGGCAGCCCTGAGCCGGTTCATATCCAGGCTTGGAGAAAAGGCAATACCCTTGTACCGGCTTTTGCGGAAATCAGATAAGTTCGTATGGGATCAGGAGGCAGATGAGGCGTTTGAAGCACTAAAGAAGCAGTTATCTGAAGCGCCAGTACTAGCGGCGCCGGGTCCCAAAGAGCCTATGTTATTATACGTGGCAGCCGGTCCCCGAGCCGTCAGCGCAGTGGTTGTCGTGGAACGCAAAGAAGATGGGAAAGGTTACCCGGTCCAGAGGCCGGTTTACTATGTCAGTGAAGTGTTATCGGAAGCGAAGCAGCGTTACCCGCATTGGCAAAAATTGGTGTTTGGGGTCTTTATGGCCAGCCGGAAGTTGAAGCCATATTTTCAAGAACATCCCATAACAGTGGTTAGTTCAATACCAATGTCGGATATCATCAGAAACTCGGATGCAACGGGCAGAATAGCCAAATGGGCAATAGAGATGGGAGATTATCATATCAGTTACGAGCCCAGATCGGCAATCAAGTCCCAGGCCTTGGTTGATTTCGTTAACGACTGGACGCACACTGGAATGGTTACCGCCGTTCCAAGTTCCGAGTCATGGACCATGCACTTCGATGGATCAAAGCAGTACGAGGGGTCAGGAGCCGGAGTGGTGCTGACATCGCCAAAGGGGGATAAACTAAGTTACGTGCTACAGATTCATTTTGATTGCTCAAACAACGTGGCCGAGTATGAGGCTCTGTTGCATGGCTTGAAGGTAGCCAAGGAGATGAACATTAGAAGGATACGATGCTTTGGAGACTCGGATCTCGTGGTGCAGCAGGTGTCAGGAACCTGGGACAGGAAGGACGCCACTATGGCAGCGTATCGCAGGGAGGTTGATAGGGTTGCCGGGTGTTTCTCCGGGTATGAAGTGGAGCACATAGACAGAAGAAAGAACGAGGCGGCGGACGCACTCGCCAGACTCGGCTCGCGCAGGGAGCCGGTTCCACCTAATGTTTTCGTGGACGAGCTATGGCGGCCGTCAGTTAAATCCGAGTCTGAAGAAGAATTAGCAAATCGAGACCCGGACGTGGAGCTCGTGGCTACGATACGCGGCGTCCCCGAATGGACGGAGCCATATCTGGCATACTTATCACGGGGCGAACTACCAGAACAGGAGGTACTAGCAAGACAAATCGTGAGGCGGGCAAAAGGATACGCTATTATCAATGGAGAGTTGTACAAGAGAAGTGCGGCAGGAGTCTTTTTGCGCTGTGTGACACCAGAAGAAGGCCGACAGATTCTTAAGGAGATCCATGAAGGTGATTGCGGGCATCATGCGTCCACAAGGTCTCTTGTGGCCAAGGCCTATCGACATGGGTTCTTCTGGCTCACAGCTCTAGCAGACGCGGAACGGATAGTGGCAAGGTGCGACGGATGTCAAAGGTACGCTCGTCAAACTCATGTGCCGGCTATGGAGTTACGGACCATTCCATTAACTTGGCCATTCGCTGTTTGGGGTATGGACATGGTTGGCCCCTTCCATATGTCACCTTGCAAGAAGACGCACCTTTTAGTTGCTGTTGATAAGTTTACCAAATGGGTGGAGGTTATGCCGGTCACCAATTGCGAAGCGGCCACAGCAGTCAAATTCCTGAAAAGAATTATATACCGGTTCGGGTACCCCCACAGCATAATTACCGACAATGGAACCAACATGTCCCTTGGAGAGATGGAAAAATTTTGTGGCAGCAATGGAATCAGGCTTGATGTAGCATCAGTAGCACATCCGCAAGCCAACGGGCAAGTGGAGAGGGCGAACCAAGAACTACTTCGTGGATTGAAGCCAAGACTGAGGGTTCCCTGTATCAGGGCCGCTGGGGCATGGGTTGAAGAACTTCCTTCCGTGGTCTGGGGTATTAACACTACACCCAACCGATCCACCCAGATGACACCTTTCTTCATGGTCTACGGCGCAGAAGCGGTATTACCAAGCGACATCATTCATGATTCACCAAGAGTGACAGCTTATGTGGAAGTAGAGAACGAGAAAACCCGGCAAGACGCCGTGGATATGTTAGAAGAACAAAGGGAGCAAGCCTTGGAAAGATCAGCCATATATCAGCAGGACTTGCGAAGATATCATAGTCGGCGGGTGAAAAGCCGGGTCTTCCAGGAGGGAGACTTGGTCCTGCGCTTGGTTCAGACAAACGATGGAAAGCACAAACTATCGCCACCGTGGGAAGGACCTTTCATCGTAAGTCGGAGTCTACATAATGGGTCATATTACTTGATAGATGCAAGAGAAGAATCGGCTACAGTCAACGATACTGCCCACACTACTGCACCTATGCAAGAAAGAGATAGACCATGGAACGTGGCTCAGCTACGTCCGTACTATACTTAGCAGAAAACGATGTAACAGGCAGCAGGTTTCAGACGCACTCTTTTCCTATCCGGGGCACCCTTGGGGACTGGATGGGTTTTTAATGAGGCGGCTTGCTGGCCTAATTTTCTCATATCAAATAAAAAGGGGATTATCAAGAAAAGAGGCAATTGTTATTTATACGGTGTGCATATTCAGGTCTTGAGGGCTGGTTGCTCCTACAAGCACAGCTGCAAACTCAAAAGAGACCCGGCCTTGATGCCAATGAGTTATAGGGGTCGGCTACTCGAAAAAACGAGTGCGGCTACAATCTTATAACCGGACAAAGAAGTCCAAATTTCTCGGCTATTCTTACTTAAGCTCGATGTGACTCGCAACAAAGTGGCATGACTTGTTCGCCTACGATTACCGTCAGTCATGAGACCCAAACGGGACTTGCTTGACCCCGTTTTCGTATTGATGTAACAACATGGTATCCACGCGAAAGCCGGCTTATAGTACAAGATAGTCGAAAGGGTCATCTAAACCACAAGTTATGCAGAGTATAAGGCCGACAGCCGGAAACTCAACGATTATCAAGCATAACTTCAAACCTCATAAAAAGCTGTCCTGAAGTCTTGGGCATTCAGCGACAGGCGATTCGTTTCCTTGAAAGAAAACAATCATGTGTCCTAGACGCGGAAACCCGGACTGGGGACTTATGAGCTCTAAGGAAGAAACAGCATCATCCATCCGATAAAATTACAACGAGCCACGCATCCGGGTCTCAGGAGCTTAGGGATTCAGGTGTAAAACCGTTCCCTAGACGCCAACGACACCCGGTGGACGGGTCTTGCTAAGGAAAGTATAAAAAAAAAGTATAAGGTATCGAGAATAAAGCAAGTGGATATCAAGAACAAGCAAATGCAAAGACACATTCATCAAAAGCCCAAAGGGGCGCAAATGCATCGGGAGTATAAGCAAAAGTGTTACAAAAACCTTAAAGTGTCAAAAGAGCACAGGCGCTCCGCTTAAAACAAGTAATAAAGCTGTTTTGACGACGCTTTGCCGACTAATGCATATGGAATGACAGGAGACATTCATTACTTCAAGCTGCAGGATCCATCTTGGCCTTGCCCTTGTTGCCGCTGGTGGTGGCGGCGCCACCCGGATTAGTAGCAGTTCCGGGTTGCGAAGCTGCAGGAGCAGAGTCGGCAGCGGCCTTCTTGGCAGCTTCGTCCCTTATCTTGAGCGCCTCCTCCCTCCAACGGGCAAGCATATCGAACGGCTTTGCCTTGACAACCTTGTCATTAGCATCATAAGCAGGGAGAATCTCATCAATCTCTAAGCTGTCAGCAATAACGCTAGCCGGATGGCGGACTTCTTTCTGAATATCCTTGAAGTCCTTTGGCAAAAACTTGGACCCATCCAAGTTGAACTCCGGAAATCCACTCATAAGTTTGGCAAGTTGTAGCTTGGGGGCGTAGGCTTTAGCCAATGCGAGCCCCCGGGTTACCCCAAATCGGCAGGAGGACCGTTTCCAGTGCCAAATCCACTCGGGGATCGTGGAGCAGAATTCCAGTAATCTCTTCATATTATCTGGCTTGACATCCGGCAGTCGCAACTCATCAAGTATCCAGCTAACTCCGCCGCAAAGTTGGCGAAGAGTATTCTTGATGGTTTTAAGCTTGGCAGCATCATCTTCTTCGGGGGCAGCATCACGTGGGCCTGCTAAAAAAGGCAAAAGGAGCAAAGATAGTAGGCAAGCAAGTGCAGTTGTTCAATCTGAGTCATAAAAAGGTGAAATTTAAAAATCTTACCAGTCGCAGTACGGTGAACATCAGCAATTTGAGCAGAAAGAGTTGTAAGTTTGTCCTTAGCCCTGTGAGCTCTCTTCCTGTACTTTTTCGTCATCTTTTGGCACCTGCGAGCCTCAGTCTCAGCAGCTTCACGAAGGGCCGTTTCTTTTTCAATACGCTTGGTGGACTTGGCCAGCTTCTTCTCCAACTGTGAAACATAGTCCTGTAAAGAAGCATGAAGAATGATCAGCCAGAAACATTATACAAAGTTCCAAGCAAGTTACCTAGTAATTCACTCGGAACTTGGGGACTATGTATGGAAACAATTGATGATTAGTCGGGATTACCTCGTGCTTGGTTATTAAGGCATCTAGTATGTTTTCTTCGTCGCCCTTCAAGGTATGGAGGGCATCTAGCATTTGAGCAAAGGTCATGTCTTCAGGGCGAAGTTGAGAAGGGCCGGAGGATTGGCCCTCTTGTGGAGGAGTTGTTCCGGGTTTGGGGGTCGAAACCCGGATTGTTTGAACGTCCGGGATAGGAGAGCCCGACTTGGTCTCCACAATGATGTCTTCGTCCACTTCTTCAGAGGGCTGGGGTGATGCAGTCTTTGGTGGAATTGGGTCCTTAAAAGGATCTTCTCCATTTCCGTCCTCGGCCTCGTCCTCAACCTCAACGTCCATGTCATCACTCGGCTTTTCTTCTCCCTGCTCTTCTGATTCAGGGATATCCGGGTCGCTCAGCGTAACTGTGGCGCTGAAGAAAAAGAAGGGAGACATTGATCAATGGAATATACGGAAAAAAGAAAGGTAACCGGTACGAGAAAATGCAAGTAAAGGTAGTTTACCCGGTGTTCACGGCATAATCCGGGGGAAGCTCGCCGCTGGAGGCGGATGACGTTGGTAAGAGCACTGGCTGCGGTACGCGAAATTGCCCGGCAAGTGGATGATTAGGAGACGAATGACGTTGAGGAGATTGGGAAGGTTGAGCTGGAGGGTACTGGCTCGATGAGTGGGTGAAGTGGAGATACCCGGGTTAAGGGGATCATCCCCCGGAGAATTCCGGGTCACCCTACGTTTAGTCGGGAGAGGGTCCTTCAAGAAGGGTGAATGTGATAATCGCTCGTTAATTTCATGCATAGCAGCAAAGGAGTAAGGCGCACGAGACATAGAAGAGAAGGGAACCTTTTTCAACTACCCCTCTAGCCTTCCTTTTGTTTCCAACTGGGGGCTCCTGGTCAGACTCGGTGGCTTCCGGGTCATTTTCTTCTTCCTCCTCTTCATCTCCCGACCCTGAAAGCCGAGTAAGTATCAGATAAGAGAAATAACACAGATGAAGGGCAGGTGTAAAGGGTATGGGAGAGTACCCTCATCATCATCAACAGATTCGGTTTCCTCTTCGGGGTCTTGAGAAGGAGGAGGGTTTTCGACTTTCCAGAAGGGATCGTCAGCCTGTGAACAAATAAACACAAGTGGTGGTTAGAGACTATAACGGACGAAAGTACTGAAATAAGAAAAAGGAGTCAGGTCTTACCGCTGGGGCGGGATTTTCCCGAGTAAACGGGGGGTAACCCGGCAGTGTTCTTTATAACATCTAGTCTCTCCATCAGGAAGCCCTTGATGGTCTTGTTGGTGTTACCGGCAGGGAAGTTCTTGGTGGAGCGGAGGGAATCTGTGACGTGACCCGAATATTCGTGTAACAGCTTCGGGCGAATCGAGTTGGGCTGAACCCGGAAGTCTACCCAAGTCTTTATTAGATTGAGCCCAAGAAGGCCGTGGGCTGAGAGAGCTGCTAGTTTGGCCAGAAGGGGCTGAATCGCTTCCCTATCAAGGTCAGATGCAAAAGCACTGAAAGACTCGGAGGGCTCGAGAAGGCTCTCCGAATAACCCGGTAGTTTCCTCTCACTACCCGGAGAAGTGTCGTGGCAATAAAAGAAGGATAATTGCCAGTTTTTGGCGTTGGAGTTCAGGTTAAGAGGTGGCATCAATGAGTGTTTGCGGCGCTGGATGGATACCCCGCCGCAGGTAAGAAGCGTTCCGTCACCGCTCTCATAACATGGTTCGCATTGGAATAATTCGGTAAAAAGAGCAAGGTTTGGTGGAGTGCATAAGTACGACTCGGACAAAACTATGAAGTGGGTGATGTTCAGCATAGAGTTAGGCCCTATGTCGAACACCTGGAGGCCGTAGTGGCTCAAGACTTCCCGGAAAAAAGGGTGACCCGGAGGACGGAATCCCGGGTCACATGCTCGGTAAAACAAATTACCTCGTTCTCGATGGGAGTGGGACGGGTCTCATCGCCAGGAGCCCTCCAGTGTATTTCCTTTTGAGAAGGAAGGATTCCTAAACTCGGCCATCCCATCTAGCTTGGCCTTTGTCGTTGAAGACCGACCCAGTTGGCAGAAGTGGTTTGAGAGGCCTTTGCAGAAGCCGGGTGTTTTCCTTGTCTTTTAGGAGCCATGGAGTTGACCTGCAAGGGACAGGAAATGTATGGAGTAAGATTCGGAACATCAAATCATTCGAGTCCGGAGACGTCAAGACGTTGAAGGCTAAAATGAGACCCGGATAATGCACTACGATGTTAAATGCGGAAGATTTTCCGGGTGTCAGATGAGGTTGAGTAAATTGTTAATTACTTACGCGTTGAGGTGAATTGGGTGAACATGGATGGTTGCCCATACCTTTATTGTGGAGGGATTAGCTGGAAAAAGAGGATTTTCCGGGTGTTAATGCGACAGGCGGAAAGAACAAGGTGGAATGGATCTAGATCGAAAAGCTTGCAAGCGATCTTATGCAAAGTTGGATGGCCAATAAAGGCGCGGGATGAGCTGCGACTACGCATCAGGTGATTAAAGGAACTAAGGTCTATCGAAGCGGTTCAATTTGATGATATCAGAAAATTAGCTTACGGGTTGACCCAGATCCAATCTTGGTCAGATTGAAAAGGTTGTGAGTTTCGATTGAATGGTTGAGAAAGGCTTACCAAAGGAGTTGAGGTCCGAAGTGAGGGTGGTGCGTGGCGCGGCTTGAGTGTCACGTCACGGCCCTCGATGAGGGAGCGCGGGTGTGACAGCGATGCTTAATGGCGGTGCTGGATAGCTCGAGGATGAGTGCGGCCGGTGGTGGCCTTATCTTTCTTGGAGCGTGCGAGCCCGGTGGCAGAAATTGCGAGGGAGCGTGGAGGAAAGGGATGATGAAACGAGATGAATGGCTTAGGGTTACCATCGGTTGATATTTATAAGGGAGGTGGTGAGCTCACCTACGGCCCGAAAGCCGGAAATTACGGAACAGTAATTATCCGTGCGGATCTGGCGGCATATGCATTCGGAATTAGGCAAAATATCCCGTTGATAGGGGAAGTGCAGCTTGCCCCGAGATATCAGGGATCTTTATCGAGTAGGGCCCTGACATTTTAGGGTTTAAAATTGGAAAGGCCAGTTAAGCATTCAAGGAAGAATCGAGCTATCACATGACAGACATGGAGCTGTGCCTGGTCATCTGTTTAAAGCAACTTAACCCGGTTCCCATAGGCTTGGGCATTTCACATCTTTTTCAGGGAATAGCGAGCGCTCCGAGGATGAATCCGTGAAGCCCGCGCTATCCTGGGGACTACTGATGAGGGGATAGTAACCGGTAGACTAACTCCCGGGTGTGATCCGGCCCAAACGGCGGCTGGACCAAATCCGGCTAAAGACAAAGAAACTTCTGGAAGGCCCAGGGCATGTAACGTTCGTGACCCGGATTGTGGGTTGCGGTAAGGAAAGTTAGGGTTTGTGTATAGAGTTCGAGTAGGACTCAGGAAGCGCTTTGTAAAGGCAAGCCAAGGGGGGTATGAGTGCTATATAAACCAACCCCTAGGCTTAGCCTCAGAGAGATTCAAGTCATAGTTGTAACACCTGTTATCGAGTATCCAGTATAATCATATCGAGAGCCGGCGAGTTGTTTTCCGGTTCTTAGATTGCTTTCGCCATGTCCTCCTTCGAGCTAAACCCTCTCCCAAATACCTGTGACGACTTACCCCAAGATCAGTTACCCCAGGTAACATCTGCCGTGATTATCCCACGACACCAGCATCTCGATATCCTCCGCGTGAGGAAGCGCCCGTTAAGCGGAACGGTTCACCGGCTAGGAAGAGACCTAGAATGGAGAGATCAAAGCCGCCTCTTCAGAAGTTACCTTGGAAAAGACCTGACGAGGAAAACGACGCCATCGTTCGTTCCGAGGTGGCTGCCCATTTTGCTAAGAAAGTGCCGGAGATACCCTTTGAGAAGACGCTAGATCCGGTGAAAGTTGTGCGTACCGTTGAGAACCTGTATAACCCTCCACCATCGCCGCCATCAGACTATAGGCGTTCTATTGAAAGGTCATATGACCAGATGGTCCAGGCGGGAAAAGGGAAACCAGTGGTCCAGCAGGCGGGAAAAGGGAAACAGGTGGTCCACCAGGCGGGAAAAAGGAAACAACAGGTCTAGGCGAAAAAAGGGAAATAAGTTCCCCAGCTCGGAGAACAAACCGGTCAATCGGTTGCCCCTCTCAAGGTGTTTGACGAGAAGGCCGTTCAAAGTACTTATCAACAACACACAACCGATATATATTATGTCTCTGTATAACAAGGATACACTGGAGACTTTGCTAAGGTTTTTGAAGCGACAACGTGACAAAAAATAAATACTTTGTCCTTATAACTACAAGTAAGTGTTACTGTCTTCTAACACGTTCTAGTTTGCTCACTAGATGTTAAAATTTGAATTAATGAGTTATATCTATGACACTGCATATTTCAACGTTTGCAACTTCCACTTTATGCTTATCATCATTAAAATGCACGATGGATTTGTTGAAGTCTACGACTCAATGAGCAAACAGCCTATAGATTACAAGAATGCGCAATTTGCATAACTGGTAATTGGGTTGGGCAAAGGAAGGGTACGCGGCTATGATGGTGGCCGTTAAAGAGGAGCATTACTTCCAAGATTACGCTGTGAGCATTGACTTTGAGGATCTTTTTGCGTTATACAATCTCCGGGCCCTCGACAAATCGTTGCTCAGTTGCTATTGTCTGTAAGTGATTTATTTATGTAATTTCAGAAGGCTTTAGCTGAGTTCGTTCATTTTCTGTAATTATCCTCAATTTAATCTTTTTTGCGCTATATTATGCAGATTGAAGATGCTCGAATGCAAAAGGAATGAAATCAAGGACATTGGGTTCATTGAAGCGGGTACAATGCATTAATTAACCATAAAGGATCCCCTGTATAACAAGGATACACCGAAGACTTTGCTAAGGTTTTTGAAGCAACAACGTGACAAAAAACAAATACTTTGGCCTTATAACTACAAGTGAGTGTTATTGTCTTCTAACAAATTCTATTTTGCTCACCAGATGTTAAAATTTGAACTAATGAGTTATATCTATGACACTGCATATTTAAACGTGCGCAACTTCCACTTTATGCTTATCATCATTAAAATGCATGATGGATTTGTTAAAGTCTACGACTCAATGAGCAAACAGCCTATAGATTACAAGCACTGTTTTGATATGCTCAAAAGGTAATTTTATTTAATTCTTATCAGCTTTTTTGTTAATTTCCTGATGTCAACAAATTAATAACTCTTTTATTCATTTTTTTGCCGGGAAGCATATGGGAAATGTTCATCAAGGAAGATCCGGAAGGTGGATGGCCACCGAGGCTGACATGGCGTGGAAAAGTAAGTACTACTACCTAGGTCCACACACTGTTATCATACTTTCTTATTGTTTGATTGAATTATATTCTTGCACAGAAATGTGATCAACAACCAAAGGGGACTAATCTATGTGCTTACTACGTTTATGAGAACATTCACAAGATTGTCACCAAGAGATTAAATAATAATATAAATTAGGAGGTATCTAAACTATATTTATAAATTTATTTTGTTACCATCAGTTCTGCTGAGTTCCAGTCATAATTGTTTTATTATGATTTGATAGTTTACGTATGTATTCATTTGTATCTCGCTCATTCTTTTACAGTTGTCAAGAAAGCGGGAAAAGCTCCCCCTCGAGCGCCGCTTCCAAGCAATTTGCGAGGAATTGGCGGGATTTTTCCTCCAGGACATTATAGCTCCTTTCGGAGAGTATCACCATGTATCATAGTATGCCTTAATTTAATAGTGAGCTAGCTACATGTAATATATTATAATAATGCGCAACTTGCGATCTCATGTAATTAATTGCATGTGTTATATGTATGCACCAAGTTGGTATAGGCATCAACTTGATGCATGTAGATATCTATGTATACTTCTTATAAAGCAAAACCCCACTAAGATGCAATTATGATTTTTCTATCTCAACATGCAAGCTATCCACATCATCCACTCTATTAGCCAATCAATTGTACATGTCATCTCCACTAACAAATAATTAATAATGTTACATATTTCATGCAACATATCCATGTCATCTTTTTCAGTCATATAATTGTCCATGTTACTAATATGCAATGCTCAATTATATAGTAATTTCGCACGAATTCAATTTATTATAAATATTATTGTGATCAATTGAATTTTGACAGTTGAATATTTCGTGTGTCTCATGCGTTCCCAGTTCATTTACAGATTTCTTAAAAAATATTCCCGCCGCAATGCGCGGGCTATTTTTCTAGTACTAGTAACATCATATCTATACTTCTCATAAAGCAAAACCCCGCTAAGTGCATTTAATATTTATCTATCTCAACATGCAAGGTGTACAAATCACTTGCTTATTTAGCCAATCAATTATCCACATCAGCCCACTTATATTAAATTGTATAACTCTACATGCAAGCATACACATCATATTTCATTTTAGCCATCAAATTTTGAATGCCATTTTTTCTCTCTATTCCAAGGATAAGATAACATCAACCCGCCTTAATTACGCAGTTACATGATATGTACAACATCGGAATCAGCTTCGTCAACCAAGTGAATTTTTTCCAATTATTTTCATGAAAGACATAGAAATGTTATTTGAGATTATGTAACAACTGAAAATTTTCTAAAAAAAAATGTAAAAATCTTCATGTAAAATATCCATAAAATCCATTTATTTAACCCGTTGATTCCAACTCATCTATATCAATCAAGTACGCCCTTGAAACATAATGAACTTTAAACTGTAAAATACACATATAGACATTTCCATGTAATTTTAGATATGATCAACTAAATCTTGCATATTTCTATAGACAATTCATGTTTCAATTTTTTATTAGAATTATTAAAGAGATACCCGCTGCAACGCGCGGGTCATCATTCTAGTTGTATATATACCCAAACACGTTTCTGGCGTATCGACGCGATCCTCATACGATGAAATGGTACGATTCGGCCCCTCCTAAACCCTAAACCTCTCCTAAAACCCTCCCAACCCTTTGGTACCGGTTCGTGTTACGAACTGGTACCAAAGGTCTCCAGCACCGCAGCTCCTGCTAAGCCCACGTGGAGGCACCGTTAGTACCGGTTCCAGATTAAGCGGTACTAAAGTTTGGGTACCTTTAGTACCGATTAATTAGTACCGGTTGCCCAACCGGTACTAGAGGGCCGTTTTCAATTAGTGATCCGTGGACCTTCTACTCCTACAAGGCCACCCTCGAGCCCTTCTCCCACTACGTCGAAGGTCGCCGGAGCGGATCTGGTGGTCAAACCGCGAGCGCCGCCATATGAGATCCATTTGTTTTTTTTCGATCTGTTCCCTATTTCGTTATTTTGATCTTAATTTTTTTTCCTGATTCGTTTTTGTAAGCTTCGGTAGGGCATCGATCTGTGTCAGTTATGGCCATTTTACTCATGCAATTTGGCATATACGACAGATTCTTTGTCTGTTTCCACTTTCTAGATTTTTTGGTACTGATTTCGGTTGCACATAGCCCGGGTTCCCAAAGTTACATGTTGAATCATGCAGGCGTTCCAGATGATCTTCATGTGCATACGTGTGAGCAGCACTTGATATAGAATCTTTGGTGAACAAATCGGTGAATTGTATGGATCTAGTCTGATACTTCAACGAATCTTCTATTAATCTTGTAAATCATGTATGAATCCTATATGGATCTGCTACCAAATGTGCAATTTTTGAGAATCATGTATGGATATTTTTTGTGTAATATTTAGTGAATCTTGAGGTGTATAAAAATTACTGGTACTAATTGTTGTCTTATCATAATCTTGTATGAATCCTTTATCATTCTGCTATGACAAAACTGAAACAAGTTACTATCTTGGAATCTGAAATTAATTTCTGATGAATTTTTTATATTATGTTGTGCATATTTGATTCGGTGTACAAAAAAATTCTCCCTCACCCTAGATTGAAAAAGGTGACCACGGTTGGAGAAGAAAAGGAATCTGAAAATAATTGCCGATAAATTCTTAATATTATGTTGACCACGGTTGGAGAAGAAAAGCATAAGCTAATTATAAAGGGGTTAAACTTACCGTAACTTTTATTAAACATTTTATTTGTTATGAAAGTTTTTGCAAAAATGTTAATCCATTTCAGATTCGGAATATGGACCCAAAAAAAAAATGTTACACAAGGCAAAACAGCAACGGAAATATATGAGGTAATAAGGGTCGCATTGAAAAGTGAAATGGACTTAAAGAACCTGGCTGGACTAGGGTGGGAGCGCATCTTTGCAAAAAATGCCAGCACGAATCTTCAACAAACTGATGAAACGGAAGGTAGACATAGTGACGGGTGCCCAACTTACAAGTGGAATTGTATTTTCGCTGTCTGTGAGCCGTGTGGAGTGACCTTACCATGAGTGGTCTGCCGCCACGCGTTCCCCTCCCGATCTCCATCCCTTCGCGCACGTCGATGACGCGGGAAGGAAGGGAACGTCTCCGCCGGTGCGGCGGCGCCCTGCTCACTGCGCCACCATGGAACATGTGTACGGCGCGACACTGAAATCCTGTGCGGGGTGGTGAGTTTTGGTCGGAGAGGACCAGCACCGTTGCTCGGTACTTCCAAGAATGGCTGGCGGAAGAGAGAGGCGATTCCGTTGAGGGAAAAAATTGGTAGAATATTTCATTTCTGGGGGGCTTGCTTGGGCTGTGTATAGCTCCGGTCGCTACACTGGCCTAGGCCTTCAGCAGTGCGTAGAATTCAGTCCCACGTTTAGATAGAAGCCCGTTTCTCTCTGCACCTCTAGTACTCCCTCCCATGCATAAAAAGTGTCTCTTATTTTGTACAAAGTAAATATTAACATAGTACGAAGTGACCGACACTTTTAGTAGTGACAATTTTTGTGGATAGGAGGGAGTAAAAAAAAGAACGCACCATCCTCCTTGCGCTAGGTTTTTTATTTGAACGGGGAAGACACTACAGGAATCTGTCAAGAAGCCGACGGCTTTTGGCCGTCGGCATAGATAAAAATGCCGTCCTCACACGCTGTACCGACGGCTACCATCGGCACATTGCCATCGGCGTAAGGGTGCGTCAGCATACGCCAAATAACCGTCGGCACACTAAAAACCATCGGCAATGCCGATGCCATACCACGCTCTATGCTGACGTCAAAGCCGTCGGCATAATATTTCCAAAATAATCGAAAAAAAAATTCAAGAAAAAAATCGATTTTTTTTGAACTTTTTTGAAATTCTATTACAGAATTTTGCACTTCGCCACATATTTAATCTCTAATCTCTAATTACACAATTAATCTAGTCAACATAGTTAACTCAATCAAACTTCCCGTTCGGTCATCCATCCTGAAATTCCTCCAGCCCAAGCACGCTTAACCTTTGGGTTTCTTCCAAACTAGATTCCATACGAGATGTTAGAACTTACTGATGTTACTATCATATCAATCATATTAACCTGTGGGGAATGATGTTAAACTTTTCTATTGTTTAAATTTAAAAAATATTTGAACAAATTTCAATGATTATATAATTATCTTTATTGAATAAATAACAATATAATGTTAGAAATTACTTTATTTTTTGAATAAATTATTTAATATAGAATAATATATATCTTTAAATCCGTAAATCGAAATTTGACAAATAAAATGTCTAAATCGATTAGAAAAATTAGAGAAATTCAAATATGACATCCATATCATAGAAACATCGATATTTTAAAAAAAATTGAAATCTTTTGATGAATAGTCATGGTGGCCATTTTGACATTTCTGCAGATTCAGCTGGAAACAGGCCAAATGACAGGTGTAATGGCCAAATTCATGGCATAGTTTGTTTAAATGTGCCCATATTCCACACAACCATGCATATTCGAAGCACGGACAATGTTCAGGAAGAATGTTTTCCTTTTCATTGAATAAAAAAACCATTTTTCATTTTTTCGAGAGTGAAATATGGCTTTTTTGTGAAGCACCAACCACAAATATGTTGCAAAACTTGGGAGCTGGATTTTTGGAAAATACTAGACCATGTTATATGCATAATTGACCAAATTGTTGCCTCTGAAAAGGTTTCCGTCCACCTCTTTTGAAAAAACACAAGTTTCTGCCGATTTAGTTGGAAACGGGGCAAATTTGAACTACAGGTGCCTCGTAGTTTGCTCATGATTTTTGGAAAAATTTATTTTTAGGTACAAAACTACCTATTTTATCGGAGATACACCAAGAGTTTCTCAATATTCAAGCCCTAGCTACGAACGGTCATGCCTGCCATCTTGACTTTTTCATGAAACCGGCTTAGAAAATTCCAGAAAATTTAAAAAACCCCAAAATGATGCAAGATCTTCGCGTGGTGTCATTATATATGTCCTAGTATCCACCAAAAATTTATAAAATTGGAATACGACAGTTGTGTTGAAAATATGTTCACATAAATGAGCTATCTCCTACGAACATTCTAGTGTTTCGGGCCAAATGACGGGTGTAATGGCCAAATTCATGGCATAGTTTGTTTAAATGTGCCCATATTCCACACAAACATGCATATTGGAAGCACGGATAATGTTCACGAAGAAAGTTTTCCTTTTCATTGAATAAAAAAACCATTTTCCATTTTCCGAGTGTGAAAAATGGCCTTTTTGTGAAGCACCACAACAAATTTGTTGCAAAACTTGGGAGCTGAATTTTTTGAAAATACTAGACCATGTTATATGCATAATTAACCAAATTGTTGCTGCTGAAAAGGTTTCCATCCACCTCTTTTGAAAAACACAAGTTTCTGCCGATTTAGTTGGAAACAGGTCAAATTTGAACTACACATGCCTCGTAGTTTGCTCATGATTTTTGGAAAAAATCATTTTTAGGTACACAATACCTATTTTATTAGAGATACACCAAGAGTTTCTCAATATTCAAGCCCTAGCTACGAACGGTCATGCCTACCATCTTGACATTTTCATGAAACCGGCTTAGAAAATTTAAAAAACCCCAAAATGATGCAAGACCTTCGCGTGGTGTCATTATATATGTCCTAGTATCCACCAAAAATAATAAAATTGGAATACGACAGTTGTGTTGAAAATATGTTCACATAAATGAGCTATCTTGTACGAACATTCTAGGGTTTCGGGCCAAATGACGGGTGTAATGGCCAAATTCATGGCATAGTTTGTTTAAATGTGCCCATATTCCACACAAACATGCATATTGGAAGCACAGACAATGTTCATGAAGAAAGTTTTCCTTTTCATTGAATAAAAAAACCATTTTCCATTTTTTGAGTGTGAAAAATGGCTTTTTTTTGTGAAGCACCAACCACAAATATGTTGCAGAACTTGGGAGCTGAATTTTTTGAAAATACTAGACCATGTTATATGCATAATTAACCAAATTGTTGCCGCTGAAAAGGTTTCCATCCACCTCTTTTGAAAAACACCAGTTTATGCCGATTCAGCTAGAAACGGGTCAAATTTGAACTACAGGTGCCTCGTAGTTTGCTCATGATTTTTGGAAAAATTCATTTTTAGGTACACATCTACCTATTTTATCAGAGATACACCAAGAGTTTCTGAATATTCAAGCCCTAGCTACGAACGGTCATGCCTGCCATCTTGAATTTTTCATTAAACCGGCTTAGAAAATTCCAGAAAATTTAAGAAACCCCAAAATGATGCAAGACCTTAGCGTGGTGTCATTATATATGTCCTAGTATCCACCAAAAATAATAAAATTGGAATACGAAAGTTTTGTTGAAAATATGTTCACATAAATGAGCTATCTCCTACGAACATTCTAGGGTTTCGGGCCAAATGACGGGTGTAATGGCCAAATTCATGGCATAGTTGTTTAAATGTGCCATATTCCACAAACATGCATATTGGAAGCACGGAAAATGTTCATGAAGAAAGTTTTCCTTTTCATTGAATAAAAAAACCATTTTCCATTTTTCGAGTGTGAAAAATGGCTTGTTTTGTGAAGCACCAACCACAAATATGTTGCAAAACTTGGGAGCTGAATTTTTTGAAAATACTAGACCATGTTATATGCATAATTAACCAAATTGTTGCCGCTGAAAAGGTTTACGTCCACCTCTTTTGAAAAACACAAGTTTCTGCCGATTCAGCTAGAAACGGGTCAGATTTGAACTACAGGTGCCTCGTAGTTTGCTCATGATTTTTTGGAAAAAATCATTTTTAGGTACACATCTACCTATTTTATCAGAGATACACCAAGAGTTTCTGAATATTCAAGCCCTAGCTACGAACGTTCATGCCTGCCATCTTGACTTTTTCATGAAGTCGGCTTAGAAAATTCCAGAAAATTGAAAAAACCCCCAATATGATGCAAGACCTTCGCGTGGTGTCATTATATATGTCCTAGTATCCACCAAAAATAATAAAATTGGAATACGACAGTTGTGTTGAAAATATGTTCACATAAATGAGCTATCTCCTATGAACATTCTAGTGTTTCGGGCCAAATGACGGGTGTAATGGCCAAATTCATGGCATATTTTGTTTAAATGTGCCCATATTCCACACAAACATGCATATTGGAAGCACGGACAATGTTCACGGAGAAAGTTTTCCTTTTCATTGAATAAAAAAACCATTTTCCATTCTCCAAGTGTGAAAAATGGCCTTTTTGTGAAGCACCAACCACAAATATGTTGCAAAACTTGGGAGCTGAATTTTTTGAAAATACTAGACCATGTTATATGCATAATTAACCAAATTTTTGCCGCTGAAAAGGTTTCCATCCACCTCTTTTGAAAAACACAACTTTATGCCGATTCAGTTGGAAACGGGTCAAATTTGAACTACAGGTGCCTCGTAGTTTACTCATGATTTTTGGAAAAATCATTTTTAGGTACACAACTACCTATTTTATTAGAGATACACCAAGAGTTTCTCAATATTCAAGCCCTAGCTACGAACTGTCATGCCTACCATCTTGACTTTTTCATGAAACCGGCTTAGAAAATTTAAAAAAACCCCAAAATGATGCAAGTCCTTCGTGTGGTGTCATTATATATTTCCTAGTATCCACCAAAAATAATAAAATTGGAATACGACAGTTGTGTTTAAAATATGTTCACATAAATGAGCTATCTCCTACGAACATTCAAGGGTTTCAGGCCAAATGACGGGTGTAATGGACAAATTCATGGCATAGTTTGTTTAAATGTGCCCATATTCCACGCAAACATGCATATTGGAAGCATGGACAATGTTCATGAAGAAAGTTTTCCTTTTCATTGAATAAGAAAAACCATTTTCCATTTTCCGAGTGTGAAAAATGGCTTTTTTTGTGAAGCAGCAACCACAAATATGTCGCAAAACTTGGGAGCTGAATTTTTTGAAAATACTAGACCATGTTATATGCATAATTAACCAAATTGTTGCCGCTGAAAAGGTTTCCATCCACCTCTTTTGAAAAACACAAGTTTTTTCCGATTCAGCTGGAAACGGGTCAAATTTGAACTACAGGTGCCTCGTAGTTTGCTCATGATTTTTGGAAAAATTCATTTTTAGGTACACAACTACCTATTTTATCAGAGATACACCAAGAGTTTCTCAATATTCAACCCCTAGCTACGAACGGTCATGCATGCCATCTTGACTTTTTCATGAAACCGGCTTAGAAAATTCCAGAAAATTTAAAAAACCCCAAAATGATGCAAGACCATAGCGTGGTGTCATTATATATGTCCTAGTATCCACCAAAATAATAAAATTGGAATACGAAAGTTTTGTTGAAAATATGTTCACATAAATGAGCTATCTCCTACGAACATTCTAGGGTTTCGGGCCAAATTCATGGCATAGTTTGTTTAAATGTGCCCATATTCCACACAAACATGCATATTGGAAGCACGGACAATGTTCATGAAGAAAGTTTTCCTTTTTATTGAATAAAAAAACCATTTTCCATTTTCCGAGTGTGAAAAATGGCTTTTTTTGTGAAGCACCAACCACAAATATGTTGCAAAACTTGGGAGCTGAATTTTTTTTAAATACTAGACCATGTTATATGCCTAATTAACCAAATTGTTGCCGCTGAAAAGATTTCCATCCACCTCTTTTGAAAAACACAAGTTTCTGCCGATTAAGCTAGAAACGGGTCAAATTTGAACTACAGGTGCCTCGTAGTTTGCTCATGATTTTTGGAAAAATTCATTTTTAGGTACACAACTACCTATTTTATCGGAGATACACCAATATTTTCTCAATATTCAAGCCCTAGCTACGAACGGTCATGCCTGCCATCTTGACTTTTTCATGAAACCGGCTTAGAAAATTCCAGAAAATTTAAAGAAACCCAAAATGATGCAAGACCTTAGCGTGGTGTCATTATATATGTCCTAGTATCCACCAAAAATAATAAAATTGGAATACGAAAGTTTTGTTGAAAATATGTTCACATAAATGAGCTATCTCCTACGAACATTCTAGGGTTTCGGGCCAAATGACGGGTGTAATGGCCAAATTCATGGAATAGTTTGTTTAAATGTGCCCATAATCCACACAAACATGCATATTGGAAGCACGGAAAATGTTCATGAAGAAAGTTTTCCTTTTCATTGAATAAAAAAACCATTTTCCATTTTTCGAGTGTGAAAAATGGCTTTTTTGTGAAGCACCAACCACAAATATGTTGCAAAACTTGGGAGCTGAATTTTTTGAAAATACTAGACCATGTTATATGCATAATTAACCAAATGGTTTCCGCTGAAAAGGTTTCCATCCACCTCTTTTGAAAAACACAAGTTTCTGCCGATTCAGCTAGAAACGGGTCAGATTTGAACTACAGGTGCCTCGTAGTTTGCTCATGATTTTTTGGAAAAATTCATTTTTAGGTACACATCTACCTATTTTATCAGAGATACACCAAGAGTTTCTGAATATTCAAGCCCTAGCTACGAACGTTCATGCCTGTCATCTTGACTTTTTCATGAAACCGGCTTAGAAAATTCCAGAAAATTGAAAAGCCCCCCAATATGATGCAAGACCTTCGCGTGGTGTCATTATATATGTCCTAGTATCCACCAAAAATAATAAAATTGGAATACGAAAGTTTTGTTGAAAATATGTTCACATAAATGAGCTATCTCCTACGAACATTCTAGGGTTGCGGGCCAAATGACGGGTGTAATGGCCAAATTCATGGCATAGTTTGTTTAAATGTGCCCATATTCCACACAAACATGCATATTGGAAGCACGGAAAATGTTCATGAAGAAAGTTTTCCTTTTCATTGAATAAAAAAACCATTTTCCATTTTTCGAGTGTGAAAAATGGCTTTTTTTGTGAAGCACCAACCACAAATATGTTGCAAAACTTGGGAGATGAATTTTTTGAAAATACTAGACCATGTTATATGCATAATTAACCAAATTGTTGCCGCTGAAAAGGTTTCCATCCACCTCTTTTGAAAAACACAAGTTTCTGCCGATTCAGCTAGAAACGGGTCAGATTTGAACTACAGGTGCCTCGTAGTTTGCTCATGGTTTTTTGGAAAAATTCATTTTTAGGTACACATCTACCTATTTTATCAGAGATACACCAAGAGTTTCTGAATATTCAAGCCCTAGCTACGAACGTTCATGCCTGCCATCTTGACTTTTTCATGAAACCGGCTTAGAAAATTCCTGAAAATTGAAAAACCCCCCAATATGATGCAAGACCTTCGCGTGGTGTCATTATAAATGTCCTAGTATCCACCAAAAATAATAAAATTGGAATACGACAGTTGTGTTGAAAATATGTTCACATAAATGAGCTATCTCCTATGAACATTCTAGTGTTTCGGGCCAAATGACGGGTGTAATGGCCAAATTCATGGCATATTTTGTTTAAATGTGCCCATATTCCACACAAACATCCATATTGGAAGCACGGACAATGTTCACGCAGAAAGTTTTCCTTTTCATTGAATAAAAAAACCATTTTCCATTTTCCAAGTGTGAAAAATGGCCTTTTTGTGAAGCACCAACCACAAATATGTTGCAAAACTTGGGATCTGAATTTTTGAAAATACTAGACCATGTTATATGCATAATTAACCAAATTTTTGCCCCTGAAAAGGTTTCCATCCACCTCTTTTGAAAAACACAACTTTATGCCGATTCAGTTGGAAACGGGTCAAATTTGAACTACAGGTGCCTCGTAGTTTGCTCATGATTTTTGGAAAAATTCATTTTTAGGTACACAACTACCTATTTTATCAGAGATACACCAAGAGTTTCTCAATATTCAACCCCTAGCTACGAACGGTCATGCCTGCCATCTTGACTTTTTCATGAAACCGGCTTAGAAAATTCCAGAAAATTTAAAAAACCCCAAAATGATGCAAGACCTTAGCGTGGTGTCATTATATATGTCCTAGTATCCACCAAAATAATAAAATTGGAATACGAAAGTTTTGTGTAAAATATGTTCACATAAATGAGCTATCTCCTACGAACATTCTAGGGTTTCGGGCCAAATTACGGGTGTAATGGCCAAATTCATGGCATAGTTTGTTTAAATGTTCCCATATTCCACACAAACATGCATATTGGAAGCACGGACAATGTTCATGAAGAAAGTTTTCCTTTTCATTGAATAAAAAAACCATTTTCCATTTTCCGAGTGTGAAAAATGGCTTTTTTTTGTGAAGCACCAACCACAAATATGTTGCAAAACTTGGGAGCTGAATTTTTTTAAAATACTAGACCATGTTATATGCCTAATTAACCAAATTGTTGCCACTGAAAAGATTTCCATCCACCTCTTTTGAAAAACACAAGTTTCTGCCGATTAAGCTAGAAACGGGTCAAATTTGAACTACAGGTGCCTTGTAGTTTGCTCATGATTTTTGCAAAAATTCATTTTTAGGTACACAACTACCTATTTTATCGGAGATACACCAAGATTTTCTCAATATTCAAGCCCTAGCTACGAATGGCCATGCCTGCCATCTTGACTTTTTCATGAAACCAGCTTAGAAAATTCCAGAAAATTTAAAAAACCCCACAATGATGCAAAACCTTAGCGTGGTGTCATTATATATGTCCTAGTATCCACCAAAAATAATAAAATTGGAATACGAAAGTTTTGTTGAAAATATGTTCACATAAATGAGCTATCTCCTACGAACATTCTAGGGTTTCGGGCCAAATGACGGGTGTAATGGCCAAATTCATGGCATAGTTTGTTTAAATGTGCCCATATTCCACACAAACATGCATATTGGAAGCACGGAAAATGTTCATGAAGAAAGTTTTCCTTTTCATTGAATAAAAAAACCATTTTCCATTTTTCGAGTGTGAAAAATGGCTTTTTTTGTGAAGCACCAACCACAAATATGTTGCAAAACTTGGGAGCTGAATTTTTTGAAAATACTAGACCATGTTATATGCATAATTAACCAAATTGTTGCCGCTGAAAAGGTTTCCATCCACCGCTTTTGAAAAACACAAGTTTCTGCCGATTCAGCTAGAAACGGGTCAGATTTGAACTACAGGTGCCTCGTAGTTTGCTCATGATTTTTTGGAATAATTCGTTTTTAGGTACACATCTACCTATTTTATCAGAGATACACCAAGAGTTTCTGAATATTCAAGCCCTAGCTACGAACGTTCATGCCTGCCATCTTGACTTTTTCATGAAACCGGCTTAGAAAAGTCCAGAAAATTGAAAAGCCCCCCAATATGATGCAAGACCTTCGCGTGGTGTCATTATATATGTCCTAGTATCCACCAAAAATAATAAAATTGGAATACGAAAGTTTTGTTGAAAATATGTTCACATAAATGAGCTATCTCCTACGAACATTCTAGGGTTTCGGGCCAAATGACGGGTGTAATGGCCAAATTCATGGCATAGTTTGTTTAAATGTGCCCATATTCCACACAAACATGCATATTGGAAGCACGGAAAATGTTCATGAAGAAAGTTTTCCTTTTCATTGAATAAAAAAACCATTTTCCATTTTTCGAGTGTGAAAAATGGCTTTTTTTGTGAAGCACCAACCACAAATATGTTGCAAAACTTGGGAGATGAATTTTTTGAAAATACTAGACCATGTTATATGCATAATTAACCAAATTGTTGCCGCTGAAAAGGTTTCCATCCACCTCTTTTGAAAAACACAAGTTTCTGCCGATTCAGCTAGAAACGGGTCAGATTTGAACTACAGGTGCCTCGTAGTTTGCTCATGATTTTTGGAAAAATTCATTTTTAGGTACACATCTACCTATTTTATCATAGATACACCAAGAGTTTCTGAATATTCAAGCCCTAGCTACGAACGTTCATGCCTGCCATCTTGACTTTTTCATGAAACCGGCTTAGAAAATTCCAGAAAATTGAAAAACCCCCCAATATGATGCAAGACCTTCGCGTGGTGTCATTATATATGTCCTAGTATCCACCAAAAATAATAAAATTGGAATACGATAGTTGTTTTGAAAATATGTTCACATAAATGAGCTATCTCCTATGAACATTCTAGTGTTTCGGGCCAAATGACGGGTGTAATGGCCAAATTCATGGCATATTTTGTTTAAATGTGCCCATATTCCACGCAAACATGCATATTGGAAGCACGGACAATGTTCACGCAGAAAGTTTTCCTTTTCATTGAATAAAAAAACCATTTTCCATTTTCCAAGTGTGAAAAATGGCCTTTTTGTGAAGCACCAACCACAAATATGTTGCAAAACTTGGGATCTGAATTTTTGAAAATACTAGACCATGTTATATGCATAATTAACCAAATTTTTGCCCCTGAAAAGGTTTCCATCCACCTCTTTTGAAAAACACAACTTTATGCCGATTCAGTTGGAAACGGGTCAAATTTGAACTACAGGTGCCTCGTAGTTTGCTCATGATTTTTGGAAAAAATCATTTTTAGGTACACAACTACCTATTTTATTAGAGATACACCAAGAATTTCTCAATATTCAAGCCCTAGCTACGAACTGTCATGCCTACCATCTTGACTTTTTCATGAAACCGGCTTAGAAAATTTAAAAAAACCCCAAAATGATGCAAGTCCTTCGCGTGGTGTCATTATATATGTCCTAGTATCCACCAAAAATAATAAAATTGGAATACGACAGTTGTGTTGAAAATATGTTCACATAAATGAGCTATCTCCTACGAACATTCAAGGGTTTCGGGCCAAATGACGGGTGTAATGGACAAATTCATGGCATAGTTTGTTTAAATGTGCCCATATTCCACACAAACATACATATTGGAAGCACGGACAATGTTGAGGAAGAAAGTTTTCCTTTTCATTGAATAAAAAAAACCATTTTCCATTTTCCGAGTGTGAAAAATGGCTTTTTTTGTGAAGCACCAACCACAAATATGTCGCAAAACTTGGGAGCTGAATTTTTTGAAAATACTAGACCATGTTATATGCATAATTAACCAAATTGTTGCCGCTGAAAAGGTTTCCAGCCACCTCTTTTGAAAAACACAAGTTTTTGCCGATTCAGCTGGAAACGGGTCAAATTTGAACTACAGGTGCCTCGTAGTTTGCTCATGATTTTTGGAAAAATTCATTTTTAGGTACACAACTACCTATTTTATCAGAGATACACCAAGAGTTTCTCAATATTCAACCCCTAGCTACGAACGGTCATGCCTGCCATCTTGACTTTTTCATTAAACCGGCTTAGAAAATTCCAGAAAATTTAATAAACCCCAAAATGATGCAAGACCTTAGCGTGGTGTCATTGTATATGTCCTAGTATCCACCAAAAATAATAAAATTGGAATACGAAAGTTTTGTTGAAAATATGTTCACATAAATGAGCTATCTCCTACGAACATTCTAGGGTTTCGGGCCAAATGACGGGTGTAATGGCCAAATTCATGGCATAGTTTGTTTAAATGTGCCCATATTCCACACAAACATGCATATTGGAAGCACGGACAATGTTCATGAAGAAAGTTTTCCTTTTCATTGAATAAAAAAACCATTTTCCATTTTCCGAGTGTGAAAAATGGCTTTTTTTGTGAAGCACCAACCACAAATATGTTGCAAAACTTGGGAGCTGAATTTTTTGAAAATACTAGACCATGTTATATGCCTAATTAACTAAATTGTTGCCGCTGCAAAGATTTCCGTCCACCTCTTTTGAAAAACACAAGTTTCGGCCGATTCAGTTGGAAACGGGTCAAATTTGAACTACAGGTGCCTCGCAGTTTGCTCATGATTTTTGGAAAAATTCATTTTTAGGTACACAACTACCTATTTTATCGGAGATACACCAAGAGTTTCTCAATATTCAAGCCCTAGCTACGAACGGTCATGCCTGCCATCTTGACTTTTTCATGAAACCGGCTTAGAAAATTCCAGAAAATTTAAAAAACCCCAAAATGATGCAAGACCTTCGCGTGGTGTCATTATATATGTCCTAGTATCCACCAAAAATAATAAAATTGGAATACGACAGTTGTGTTGAAAATATGTTCACATAAATGAGCTATCTCCAACGAACATTCTAGGGTTTCGGGCCAAATGACGGGTGTAATGGCCAAATTCATGGCATAGTTTGTTTAAATGTGCCCATATTCCACACAAACATGCATATTGGAAGAACGGACAATGTTCATGAAGAAAGTTTTCCTTTTCATTGAATAAAAAAACCATTTTCCATTTTCCGAGTGTGAAAAATGGCTTTTTTTGTGAAGCACCAACCACAAATATGTCGCAAAACTTGGGAGCTGAATTTTTTGAAAATATTAGACCATGTTATATGCATAATTAACCAAATTGTTGCCGCTGAAAAGGTTTCCATCCACCTCTTTTGAAAAACACAAGTTTTTGCCGATTCAGTTGGAAACGGGTCAAATTTGAACTACAGGTGCCTCGTAGTTTGCTCATGATTTTTGGAAAAATTCAATTTTAGGTACACAACTACCTATTTTATCGGAGATACACCAAGAGTTTCTCAATATTCGAGCCCTAGCTATGAACGGTCATGCCTGCCATCTTGACTTTTTCATGAAACCGGCTTAGAAAATTCCAGAAAATTTAAAAAACCCCAAAATGATGCAAGACCTTCACGTGGTGTCATTATATATGTCCTAGTATCCACCAAAAATAATAAAATTGGAATACGACAGTTGTGTTGAAAATATGTTCACATAAATGAGCTATCTCCAACGAACATTCTAGGGTTTCGGGCCAAATGACGGGTGTAATGGCCAAATTCATGGCATAGTTTGTTTAAATGTGCCCATATTCCACACAAACATGCATATTGGAAGAACGGACAATGTTCATGAAGAAAGTTTTCCTTTTCATTGAATAAAAAAACCATTTTCCATTTTCCGAGTGTGAAAAATGGCTTTTTTGTGAAGCACCAACCACAAATATGTCGCAAAACTTGGGAGCTGAATTTTTTGAAAATATTAGACCATGTTATATGCATAATTAACCAAATTTTTGCCGCTGAAAAGGTTTCCATCCACCTCTTTTGAAAAACACAAGTTTTTGCCAATTCAGTTGGAAACGGGTCGAATTTTAACTACAGGTGCCTCGTAGTTTGCTCATGATTTTTGGAAAAATTCAATTTTAGGTACACAACTACCTATTTTATTGGAGATACACCAAGAGTTTCTCAATATTCGAGCCCTAGCTACGAACGGTCATGCCTGCCATCTTGACTTTTTCATGAAACCGGCTAAGAAAATTCCAGAAAATTTTAAAAAACCCAAAATGATGCAAGACCTTCGCGAGGTGTCATTATATATGGCCTAGTATCCACCAAAAATAATAAAATTGGAATACGACAGTTGTGTTGAAAATATGTTCACATAAATGAGCTATCTCCTACGAACATTCTAGGGTTTCAGGCCAAATGACGGGTGTAATGGCCAAATTCATGGCATAGTTTGTTTAAATGTGCCCATATTCCACACAAACATGCATATTGGAAGCATGGAAAATGTTCACGAAGAAAGTTTTCCTTTTCATTGAATAATAAAACCATTTTCCATTTTCCGAGTGTGAAAAATGGCTTTTTTTGTGAAGCACCAACCACAAATATGTTGCAAACCTTGGGAGCTGAATTTTTTGAAAATACTAGACCATGTTATATGCATAATTAACCAAATTGTTGCCGCTGAAAAGGTTTCCATCCACCTCTTTTGAAAAACACAAGTTTTTGCCGATTTAGTTGGAAACGGGTCAAATTTGAACTACAGGTGCCTCGTAGTTTTCTCCTGATTTTTGGAAAAATTCATTTTTAGGTACACAACTACCTATTTTATCAGAGATACACCAAGAGTTTCTCAATATTCAAGCTCTAGCTACGAACGGTCATGCCTGCCATCTTGACTTTTTCATGAAACCGACTTAGAAAATTCCAGAAAATTTAAAAAACCCCAAAATGATGCAAGACCTTCGCGTGGTGTCATTATATATGTCCTAGTTTCCACCAAAAATAATAAAATTGGAATACGAAAGTTTTGTTGAAAATATGTTCAATAAATGAGCTATCTCCTACGAACATTCTAGGGTTTTCGGGCCAAATGACGGGTGTAATGGCCAAATTCATGGCATAGTTTGTTTAAATGTGCTCATATTCCACACAAACATGCATATTGGAAGCACGGACAATGTTCACGAAGAAAGGTTTCCTTTTTACTGAATAAAAAAACCATTTTCCATTTTCCGAGTGTGAAAAATGGCTTTTTTTGTGAAGCACCAACCACAAATATGTTGCAAAACTTGGGAGCTGGATTTTTGGAAAATACTAGACCATGTTATATGCATAATTAACCAAATTGTTGCCTCTGAAAAGGTTTCCGTCCACCTCTTTTGAAAAAACACAAGTTTCTGCCGATTCAGTTGGAAACGGGTCAAATTTGAACAACAGGTGCCTCGCAGTTTGCTCATGATTTTTGGAAAAATTCATTTTTAGGTACACAACTACCTATTTTATCGGAGATACACCAAGAGTTTCTCAATATTCAAGCCCTAGCTACGAACGGTCATGCCTGCCATCTTGACTTTTTCATGAAACCGGCTTAGAAAATTCCAGAAAATTTAAAAAACCCCAAAATGATGCAAGACCTTCGCGTGGTGTCATTATATATGTCCTAGTATCCACCAAAAATAATAAAATTGGAATACGACAGTTGTGTTGAAAATATGTTCACATAAATGAGCTATCTCCAACGAACATTCTAGGGTTTCGGGCCAAATGACGGGTGTAATGGCCAAATTCATGGCATAGTTTGTTTAAATGTGCCCATATTCCACACAAACATGCATATTGGAAGAACGGACAATGTTCATGAAGAAAGTTTTCCTTTTCATTGAATAAAAAAACCATTTTCCATTTTCCGAGTGTGAAAAATGGCTTTTTTTGTGAAGCACCAACCACAAATATGTCGCAAAACTTGGGAGCTGAATTTTTTGAAAATATTAGACCATGTTATATGCATAATTAACCAAATTGTTGCCGCTGAAAAGGTTTCCATCCACCTCTTTTGAAAAACACAAGTTTTTGCCGATTTAGTTGGAAACGGGTCAAATTTGAACTACAGGTGCCTCGTAGTTTGCTCATGATTTTTGGAAAAATTCAATTTTAGGTACACAACTACCTATTTTATCGGAGATACACCAAGAGTTTCTCAATATTCGAGCCCTAGCTATGAACGGTCATGCCTGCCATCTTGACTTTTTCATGAAACCGGCTTAGAAAATTCCAGAAATTTAAAAACCCCAAAATGATGCAAGACCTTCACGTGGTGTCATTATATGTCCTAGTATCCACCAAAAAAATAATAAAATTGGAATACGACAGTTGTGTTGAAAACATGTTCACATAATGAGCTATCTCCAACGAACATTCTAGGGTTTCGGGCCAAATGACGGGTGTAATGGCCAAATTCATGGCATAGTTTGTTTAAATGTGCCCATATTCCACACAAACATGCATATTGGAAGAACGGACAATGTTCATGAAGAAAGTTTTCCTTTGCATTGAATAAAAAAACCATTTTCCATTTTCCGAGTGTGAAAAATGGCTTTTTTTGTGAAGCACCAACCACAAATATGTCGCAAAACTTGGGAGCTGAATTTTTTGAAAATATTAGACCATGTTATTGCATAATTAACCAAATTTTTGCCGCTGAAAAGGTTTCCATCCACCTCTTTTGAAAAACACAAGTTGTTGCCAATTCAGTTGGAAACGGGGTCGAATTTTAACTACAGGTGCCTCGTAGTTTGCTCATGATTTTTGGAAAAATTCAATTTTAGGTACACAACTACCTATTTTATTGGAGATACACCAAGAGTTTCTCAATATTCGAGCCCTAGCTACGAACGGTCATGCCTGCCATCTTGACTTTTTCATGAAACCGGCTAAGAAAATTCCAGAAAATTTTAAAAAACCCAAATGATGCAAGACCTTCGCGAGGTGTCATTATATATGGCCTAGTATCCACCAAAAATAATAAAATTGGAATACGACAGTTGTGTTGAAAATATGTTCACATAAATGAGCTATCTCCTACGAACATTCTAGGGTTTCAGGCCAAATGACGGGTGTAATGGCCAAATTCATGGCATAGTTTGTTTAAATGTGCCCATATTCCACACAAACATGCATATTGGAAGCATGGAAAATGTTCACGAAGAAAGTTTCCTTTTCATTGAATAAAAAACCATTTTCCATTTTCCGAGTGTGAAAAATGGCTTTTTTTGTGAAGCACCAACCACAAATATGTTGCAAACCTTGGGAGCTGAATTTTTTGAAAATACTAGTACATGTTATATGCATAATTAACCAAATTGTTGCCGCTGAAAAGGTTTCCATCCACCTCTTTTGAAAAACACAAGTTTTTGCCGATTTAGTTGGAAACGGGTCAAATTTGAACTACAGGTGCCTCGTAGTTTTCTCATGATTTTTGGAAAAATTCATTTTTAGGTACACAACTACCTATTTTATCAGAGATACACCAAGAGTTTCTCAATATTCAAGCTCTAGCTACGAACGGTCATGCCTGCCATCTTGACTTTTTCATGAAACCGACTTAGAAAATTCCAGAAAATTTAAAAAACCCCAAAATGATGCAAGACCTTCGCGTGGTGTCATTATATATGTCCTAGTTTCCACCAAAAATAATAAAATTGGAATACGAAAGTTTTGTTGAAAATATGTTCACATAAATGAGCTATCTCCTACGAACATTCTAGGGTTTCGGGCCAAATGACGGGTGTAATGGCCAAATTCATGGCATAGTTTGTTTAAATGTGCTCATATTCCACACAAACATGCATATTGGAAGCACGGACAATGTTCACGAAGAAAGGTTTCCTTTTTACTGAATAAAAAAACCATTTTCCATTTTCCGAGTGTGAAAAATGGCTTTTTTTGTGAAGCACCAACCACAAATATGTTGCAAAACTTGGGAGCTGGATTTTTGGAAAATACTAGACCATGTTATATGCATAATTAACCAAATTGTTGCCTCTGAAAAGGTTTCCGTCCACCTCTTTTGAAAAAACACAAGTTTCTGCCGATTCAGTTGGAAACAGGGCAAATTTGAACTACAGGTGCCTCGTAGTTTGCTCATAATTTTTGGAAAAATTCATTTTTAGGTACACAACTACCTATTTTATCGGAGATACACCAAGAGTTTCTCAATATTCAAGCCCTATCTACGAACGGTCATGCCTGCCATCTTGACTTTTTCATGAAACCGGCTTAGAAAATTCCAGAAAATTTAAAAAACCCCAAAATGATGCAAGACCTTCGCGTGGTGTCATTATATATGTCCTAGTATCCACCAAAAATAATAAAATTAGAATACGACAGTTGTGTTGAAAATATGTTCACATAAATGAGCTATCTCCTACGAACATTCTAGGGTTTCGGGCCAAATGACGGGTGTAATCGCCAAATTCATGGCATAGTTTGTTTAAATGTGCCCATATTCCACACAAACATGCATATTGGAAGAACGGACAATGTTCATGAAGAAAGTTTTCCTTTTCATTGAATAAAAAAACCATTTTCCATTTTTCGAGTGTGAAAAATGGCTTTTTTTGTGAAGCACCAACCACAAATATGTCGCAAAACTTGGGAGCTGAATTTTTTGAAAATATTAGACCATGTTATATGCATAATTAACCAAATTGTTGCCGCTGAAAAGGTTTCCATCCACCTCTTTTGAAAAACACAAGTTTTTGCCGATTCAGTTGGAAACGGGTCAAATTTGAACTACAGGTGCCTCGTAGTTTGCTCATGATTTTTGGAAAAATTCAATTTTAGGTACACAACTACCTATTTTATCGGAGATACACCAAGAGTTTCTCAATATTCGAGCCCTAGCTACGAACGGTCATGCCTGCCATCTTGACTTTTTCATGAAACCGGCTAAGAAAATTCCAGAAAATTTTAAAAAACCCAAAATGATGCAAGACCTTCGCGAGGTGTCATTATATATGGCCTAGTATCCACCAAAAATAATAAAATTGGAATACGACAGTTGTGTTGAAAATATGTTCACATAAATGAACTATCTCCTACGAACATTCTAGGGTTTCGGGCCAAATGACGGGTGTAATGGCCAAATTCATGGCATATTTTGTTTAAATGTGCCCATATTCCACACAAACATGCATATTGGAAGCATGGAAAATGTTCACGAAGAAAGTTTTCCTTTTCATTGAATAAAAAAACCATTTTCCATTTTCCGAGTGTGAAAAATGGCTTTTTTTGTGAAGCACCAACCACAAATATGTTGCAAAACTTGGGGGCTGAATTTTTTGAAAATACTATACCATGTTATATGCATAATTAACCAAATTGTTGCCGCTGAAAAGGTTTCCATCCACCTCTTTTGAAAAACACAAGTTGCTGCCGATTCAGTTGGAAACGGGTCAAATTTGAACTACAGGTGCCTCGTAGTTTTCTCATGATTTTTGGAAAAATTCATTTTTAGGTACACAACTACCTATTTTATCAGAGATACACCAAGAGTTTCTCAATATTCAAGCCCTAGCGACGAACGGTCATGCCTGCCATCTTGACTTTTTCATGAAACCGGTTTAGAAAATTCCAGAAAATTTTAAAAAACCCAAAATGATGCAAGACCTTCGCGTGGTGTCATTATATATCTCCTAGTATCCACCGAAAATAATAAAATTGGAATACGACAGTTGTGCTGAAAATATGTTCACATAAATGAGCTATCTCCTACGAACATTCTAGGATTTCGGGCCAAATGACGGGTGTAATGGCCAAATTCATGGCATAGGTTATTTAAATGTGCCCATATTCCAGACAAACATGCATATTGGAAGCATGGACAATGTTCACGAAGAAAGTTTTCCTTTTCATTGAATAAAAAAACCATTTTCCGTTTTCCGAGTGTGAAAAATGGCTTTTTTTGTGAAGCACCAACCACAAATATGTTGCAAAACTTGGGAGCTGAATTTTTTGAAAATACTAAACCATTTTTTATGCATAATTAACCAAATTGTTGCCGCTGAAAAGGTTTCCATCTACCTCTTTTGAAAAACACAAGTTTCTGCCGACTCAGTTGGAAACGGGTCAAATTTGAACTACAGGTGCCTCGTAGTTTGCTCATGATTTTTGGAAAAAATCATTTTTAGGTACACAACTACCTATTTCATCAGAGATACACCAAGACTTTCTCAATATTTAAGCCCTAGCTACAACGGTCATGCCCGTTGTCTTGACTTCGTTTTGAAATAGGCACAGAAAAATCAAACAAATTCAAAAAAATGATGGAGTTGAAACCCTTAACATACATAGTGGAATACTTGACATATACAACCCAAAACACACTTGTACACACTTGGTATGGTCCACCCAGATTTTGGTTGGAATCAGAGGCCCCACAACCCTCTCAGACGAAACCGGTAACCCATTATTGTTAGTTCCATTCTTTCTCATTATTTTTTTTCTAATAATGTAGCTTTAACAATATGCATGATAATTTAGATATGTTTCTCCTTTTCGAAATGAGCTAAAGAACGTCAAAATCCAAGTTCGAATGCAAAAGTTATGATCAAATCGATGATTAAGAAAAAAAAAATTGAGCTTGGCTATGCCGACGGCTTTGCCGTCGGCGTAGCTCAAACAAAAAGATAGGCCGACGGCATTGCCGTCGGCATAGCTAATTTTTTTTCGCAACTTGGGATTCTCTGGTTGGGTCTATGCCGACGGCCCCGACAAATTGCCGTCAGCATATAATTTGGCCATCGGCACAGTAGCCCATTCCTGTAGTGAGAGGCCCAAGAGCTCGGAAGCTGTATTACTGGGCGGGATACATTACATATAGGACCTTAGAAACATACATGCCCTCAAATTTTACAAGGGCTTTTTTATAGTGTGATCCCCCGTCCGCCAGCGTAGATGGAACATATTTTCAACTTATACGACTCTCCTATGTTGTCTCAAAAATGGAGAAAATGACAAATAACCACCACATTTGCGGTTGAGTTGTCAGCTAACCACCGCTTTCAGGGGAAATGACAACAAGCACCAAGTTTCGGGGCAGACATGTGACGCGGAGCACCGTTTTTCCCAGATCGCTCGGTTTAGTCCGCATAACAACATTTCTGACTGGCGTGGCCCACTATCAGCCCTACGTGGCAAGGGGAGAGGACAGACCCGTCGATGACCGCTAGGTTCTCGGTGAAGGAAGACGGTTGGGCCCACCTGTCATCATATCCACTCGCTCTTTTGACCATTCCTCTCTTGCGTGCATTATATCAAACACCTTGTATGCATCGGGAATGAGGGGCATGGCGGCTCTGTCCTTACCGCAACATGAAGTAGAGTTTGAGGGCTATAGGTCAGAGCACGGTAGGGACGTGATGCCCTTACCGGAGGTGGGTGAGAACGCCGACGAGCGCTGTTGTGGTCGTTGGCCACGAGCAGGGGATGAGGCGCCCTGCTGACTAGCCGTGGCGAGGAGAGGACGTCGGGTGAGGGGTCTCGTCGGCAGTGGATGTGCTGCGTAGGAGGAGGATGGCGGTCGAAGCACAAGACACGACCTGGTCGTGGTGGAGCCGGCCGGGCCGGAGCTCTACGGTGGCGGTCAGAGGTCGACGCTGGGAGATGGTGGACGCGTGAAGGAGGAGTAGTAGACGACGGCGGTGGTTCTCGTGGACGGGTACATGGGAGGCCGAGCAGGGACCTAGTCGAGGTGGCCGGAGGAGGCCAAGGTCGAGGGAGTGGTGCCACAACATCGGGAGGAGAGGAGGAGACCGAGGACGCGGGAGACGGCGATGCCGAGGTCGAGGTAGCAGAGGAACCTGGCGAGGTGTGAGATCGACAGAGAGCTGGAGGTTGCCCATGCGAGGAGTAGAAGAGGAGGCTCGGGCGGTGACGTGCAACAGCAGAGGCGACCGGCTATGGCCGCATTTCGGAGGGGAGGGGAAGAGGATGCGCGACAGGAGGACCCTGGCGGCGCATCGAAGGCAAGAAGGGAGCAGGGTCGAGCGAGCGGGGTTGGTGCGTGGATTTAGGATTGGGGGAGTTTGGAGGAAGAAGATAGATCTGACGTGTGGGTCCCACGTCAACTAGATACCTCGCCTTAAGCGCCTTTGCCACATGGGGCCTGACAGTGGGCCAAGTTTGTCAGAAATCGTGTTAACATGTTTAAAGAGAGGAATCAGTGCTTCGTGTCACACGTCTGCCCCGAAACGTGGTGCTTGTTGTCATTTCCCCTGAAAGCCGTGGTTAGCTGACAACTCGACCGCAAATGTGGTGATTTTCTGTCATTTTCTCCAAAAAATGATAATGATTTACAGAGTATAAAGAGCTGACCCAGCCTTCCCATCCAATCTGTGAAGATAATCAGATTTTATCCAGTGGCTTTGATGTAATATGATAAGCTTACAATTATTGCTGGCTGTACGCGTCATATAGCTAAATTGGCTCATCAATGTTCTGCTGGCTAACAACTGCACCCGAACGTGGGAACTCTGGTAACACACCACCATCCGCTGTCAGCTTACTAATTATAGGTAGACAGCAACCTGGTCCAAATTAACTAGCTGAAAGTAGCACACATCCGCTGGCTGCGTGCTCAACTGCTCAGTATGCTGTCCTGTCATGACTCGATCTTTGCATGCAACCGGCGTGGGATATAGATAATCCTATAGTTGCTTTCCTGGGTCGATGTTTGCACGCAATTGTGATGCTACTGATCAGCGGTGAAGTGTCTAACTATAATTAGTATGTATTATTATGTGGAACGGCAATAAGTCTCATCAGCGGTGAACTGTCCGATTAATTTATTCACAAAGGTCAACTATCATTAGCATATGGGTTTACTGAAAAATTAACATTGCATGAGGGATTGCCTAACTACCACATTGATTGGATCAGTCAAGATTGCATATTTTATCCGGATAATAGAAAAAGTTTTGGTTGATGCAAGAGCAATCCACGCACACAGACACACGCGAATTTACTATACATAACTGAGATGACTAGTAAGCATATAAACTTATTAAACTAGATGATACGCCGCGTTTTGGGGCGGGCATGCGCGGGTTAACGATCTACACACGATTAACCAAAATAAACAGCAACTGCATGTATGCAAATTCATTTGAACAGTTTTGTTAAGAGAAAAACACACCACACAGAGGAGTTCGTAATCAAACAAAATAGCTGGAATAAGTGTAGAAGACTGCTTAAATCAAACAACGGGAAGGTCAACAAACTTATAAGGAATCGTAGAGATGATATCGATCACTTGCAGCAACTATAAACCATATGTCCAAATTGTTATGTCAACACAATATCACCTGCAATGCGGGTTGGTTCGATGATTGTCCACGGCGAAGTCGGAGTCTCATGCTCAAAGTTTTGGTTCGGCGATGTTGCTTATTCAGGGAATTGTTATGACGATAACACCTTACGCCTGTCTCGGTGAGGCCCTCTTTGGAGAGGTGTGTGTGGGGTTCTCAGCGGTTCGGTTGGTTTTTGTCGGGTGTGGTCGGCGAGGGGTGTGTTGTGTTTTGTGTTGTACGGTTTTTGCTGGTTTTCCTTATAAATTGTCCAACTATTTTCGGTTTAATCAATCCTAGTTCCCAGGGAATGCCTAGGTTCGAAAAATTGTCACTGGTAAAGGAAAAGTTAACAGGGAGGCCACAATCTGCAAGAAGCAAATCAATTGGCAGGCGCAAATTAGCTACCCCCTCTGTTCCAAAATATAAGACGCCCTATAATTTCGCTGGTCAATGGCATTCAACTTTGACCATGATTTATCGTTATAAGTCCACATAATTAATATAAAATTATATGAAATGAAAGAATTTTATAAGACGAGTCCAACAATAACATTAATACATTCTAAATCCATATAATTTGTAATAAATTTGTGGTCAAAGTTGATCATAGGAGACACTCACAAAAGTAGTGTGCCTTGTATTTTGGGAGAGAGGGAGTATTTAGCAGAAGCGACTCGGTATAGATCGAATGAGGAGAAGAACGGCGCGACCCCGCGCACCGTCACGCCGCGCGCCCAGGACCACTCCGATCGGGCCCTCCCGGTGTTGTCCGGGCCTTGCCTGGTGCCATCAACGTGGTGGCGCCATACTCCGCGGTCCTGCCCTTCAGCCACAACTTGGCCATTGGCACCATCAGTGTGTTGTCCTCGACCTTCACGGCTCCAGCAACCGCCCCCCCCCCCCCCCGCCGCAGTTTCCCACGGACTTCGGTAGCTTACCAACAGGTTTTCATCCCCCACCTACAAGAGCAGCGCCCCCAAGACTCCGCGACATCCTGCGCTCACAAGTATGGGACAAGAAAAGAAAGGAAGAAGAAGAAGAATGTGGCCGGGATTGGACAAAGCGCAAGCATGTCCGGTGTCTCCCTTTATACCCAAAGGTGCTCCCTTGATCGCCTCTTTGCCTTGCCACGCCCCTGCCTCACGTCAAAGTTATGCCGCGGCTCCTCAGGGGCACGATGCCCTCATAAAACCCACTAGCGTGAAATTCAAGGAAGGACAACTCTTCGTGCGCTACAATCTGCGAATGCTTCGCAGGGAGGATTCTGAGTCCCGGTCAACTCTGACTAGACTGCATCAACGGCAAGTCACTGCTGTAATGACCCCACTCGGTTGCTTTGGACATAGACCCAGCAACAAAGCACTATTTACCGAGTCCATGCCCGAGGGCTTCTGTCGTAGCCGTGGGGTACCGGGTACCCAGGACCGCCGCCTCTGCGGGACACTGCCACTAGGGCTCACCTGGCATGCTGCCAGTTCAACGATTTCATTGATATTCGCGGGTGAAGGCGTCACGACTAGCCACCAAGTCTGAGCGTAGAAGGCAAGTCGATACCATTGATCAATTTCCTGTAAACGCTAACCCTTGCAACGCACACCGCTAGACGGGATAGTGACCGACAACTTGGCTAGACGATTCTTCCGGGAATCATGGCCGGCTGATACCAGGGAAGACATAGATGATGGCTTCGGTTCCTGCTCAAGGACTGGACTCGGTCTATGTAAAATACATCCTCGACGCTTCTAGAACCATGAGGACCGCCTGGGCCACGACGGACGGACGCATTCCTCCCACCCACGACTTGGACGGAAAGCCTCCTCCATGCCACGCAAAGAGGACGATGATCTCAGTAGGGGACAGCCAGTCTTGCGCGCAGATAGCCTGTTGGCTCCTTCCCGCCAAAACAAGAGTGCTTTTGGCCCTCACCAACCCGCTGAGTGCAGAGCCAACCAGAGAATGCCAGTTGTTCGTCCCCAGCAAGACCCAAACACTAGGTCTACTATGTGACCGTCTTTTGCATCCCCTTTGCTATAAAAGGAAGACATAGTCACCAATAAATAGGGGAGAAAAAGAGCAAGGTAAAGAGCAGAGGAAATTCTAGGCTAACAAGGAGCATCATCCAAGGGAGAGAAGGGAGAAGTGACCATCCCCTGGTAAGGATCTGCTCTACTTCTTCTTCCTCCAATCTTAGCTCGCTAGCACGTGGGAACAATCTTGGACCCATACTATGTTGCCATGAATACCACCAATGCAGGATGCAGTGTTGTTAGTCTCCGGGCAGCATAACCTAGGTAAAAAAGCATAATGTCTCTGCGTCTACCGTCGACGAGTGAGAAAGCCGATTGATCCCTCCTATCACCCCGTGCCTAAACTAAAAAGGCGTGCCTCGCACACCGGTTTTCTGTGATCCAAGACGAGACATAACTGGGGAATTATATCATATTTGGATGGTGAGAGTGGAGAATCCCACTCTTATTTCCCTTTTTCCATTAGTTCTTCCTTATCATCCTCGTCGTTTTTCTCTTTTCCTGCAAAATGTTTGTACTCTCTTGTGTAGCAAGGGTTCTCTCTTTATAACCAATGATATACACACCATTAACAAAAATTTCTAGACATAAATCCAGCAGCCGAGAGCTTGTATCTTAAAGTTTATAAAAGGAAAAACAAGTTTCATAGTTTCAATCATGCATCAATGTATATATCTCACAAGCGGCCAGAAATGTAAGGAACCAAAATCTACTTGTTCCATCATGAACATAGTGTATCCTATGATAAAATGCAACTTAATGTTCTTTACTAAAGTCACATTGAAATTTAAAATGTTTACAAGGTGGTTCAGAACAGTAATTTATGTCATGAAGATCAAGAAAAGTTCAAGCAATTTTAACGAGGACTTTCATCATGCCTATCAACAGTGTACCTCCTCATGATTCTCTATGTTTCACATATAGTTCTATATCCTCCATGAACACAGAGGCTCGACCTTATGCATGGGCTAGAAGGTGCATAAGAAGCCCCATATATTTCCTTCACAAAGATGCCAACTTTGTTGGGAAGGTAGACAAAAGACCGTTCATATCAATACCCTTTCATCTGATTGGTAAGATTTATGTCTTCTGACAGATTTATTTGTAGAGAACCGTCTCTAAGTTTACCTTTCATGAGTCATTAAAGGGATTAATCGTTAGGATCAAGAGGACATGTGACAATGGATAACGCCGGCTCAGGCCACAAGCATGAGAAAAAAGGGGTTCTGAGAACTCAATCATCATAAATTGGGAGTGGTGGGGGTGGGGCGGTAGAGAACGACATGGACGGAGCATCAATCACAATTCTCTACGGCCTACTACGAGTGGACAAAATGAGGCGAAGAAGATATCCACGGTTGACTGAGTCAAAAGCCTTGGAGATGTGAACAGGAGGAATAGGCTCGACCATTCCCCCTCATTATCAAGGGCTTCCTTTTCACCGATTTCACCACTATTATGTACTTTTTTGCATGTGGCACCAAGGATCTCCACACAGATAGAAAAGGTTATCGCGCATCATTGAAGAACATGTGTGGGCAATTTAGGCCCGAGAAACATGTGTACCAGCATTCGGATACACACGCCAGGATTATCATCCAAAATATACATGTTCATTCCATTTGTCCCGATCGAAATCTATTGCCACAGCACAGAGGTCCTAGCCAAACTTGAACACATTCAGAAAGATGGCCATAGCGAGGCTAAAAATAACATGTAACTTGAACACATTCAGAAAGAAGGCAATTGCTTTCTTGATGGTAATAAGTGTCATCTGCACAATTATGGCCACACTGATATTTGCACATTAATTAGTGCATTAACTTCTCCCTACTATGGTATTATTGTTGACATTTGCAATATTATACATGTCATAATACATGGACTGAAATACAGATAAAAGAGCTACTTTCAGGGTTTGCCATCATTGTAAGAGTTCAGATCTACATGTGTGTCTTTGTAGCGCTGGGATAGGTACGCTGAGCACGTTATTGGAGGGAACCTGATCAGAGAATGAGCGCAAATTCTTAAAATTAGTACAGATGCCCGGGATGATGAGGTGAATAAGAGTATGTGCATGATAATCGATTTTATCCATCGCCGGGAGGAGAGACAAATTACCTTGGAGGGTTTGTCTCAGATTTGCATGTTGGTAGGCACTCAACTACGCAGTCGTGGCTTGGTTCAACAAAGTAGGCAATCTGTTTCATGAAATAATATAGTGGCAAGATTAAAAATCAAATTTTTAATAGCACAACCC
Source organism: Alopecurus myosuroides (assembly GCA_028641055.1). NCBI lineage: Eukaryota > Viridiplantae > Streptophyta > Magnoliopsida > Poales > Poaceae > Alopecurus > Alopecurus myosuroides. The sequence goes on from JAPCYS010000535.1 coordinate 54,026, forward strand.
TACATTGGGTATTGGAAAAGTAAAAAAGGAACTGAACGGAGATGACACAGAAACTAAACTAGAACATGATTTTGCTGGTTCATCGTTTCTTCCACACGGAAAATAGATGGTCCTGCACATATTTACAAGAGAGAAAGAACTTACGGAGTAACGTTCTCGTCCATCAAGGACCACTCGATGTAAAGTTGACCTATAATGGTGGAAATTATGGTATAGTAAGTTGGTGTAACAATAATAACCAAACCACACAAACCATTTTTTTTTGTACTAAGTTACTGCGAAAACACACTTCACTATGGAAGCATAATAACGAAATGCCAACCAGAACTAAGAACACATTTTAAAAGATAGATTGAAAAACCTGAAAATACAATTACTCCATCGTTCCAGCATATCACCAAGATTGACAATAAATCCCCTGAGAAACAAAGAATTTTTTTTGAGGATCTTTAGCTTACACTACAATGAAAAATTTGATGCCTTTATGCCATCATCTATGAGTGAGAGTAAGTCTAATCAATCAGATCAACAGGCTAACCCTTTCATAGGAGCTACATATTCCCATACTTGAGGCTGAGCATTCATGTCCTTGCATATCTAAAGAATTCATAAGGGAAATAGTAGTGAATAAAATGTAAATACAAATATTAGAAACATGTATATAGTTTCAAGGTGCATTACTTGGAGACCAACTACATCATCGGTTGCTAATAGAGTGATTAGGCCATAATCCGAATGTGCACCTGCTCCATAAACCCCCTTTGAAGGATTTGACACTTTACCTGATAACCAAAATAACATCAAATGGAAGAAATTGTCATGATTCTTGGTGAATAAATATCATTTGATGCAAAGGGATGACATTTTTCCTGCCCACCTTCGTAGTGCAAGAGCCTTAATGTGGCTATAGGATCACCAAGCATTTCAGGAGTATCAAAGAAGTTTGTATTGAGGTCCAAAGCAAGAGCAATGATCCTTGCAACCGATTTTGCCACTCTCCTGAAACCATAAAAGTAGGCCAAATAGTAACATGTCTTACCTTTGATGGAAGAAATAAAACTTCATCTACCAGACACGGAAGACGATCCAAAAAGGAAAAAAAAGGACATTCAATAGATTACTTTGAACTACTTTATTAGCTCAGATTCGGGTTTAAACGATTTATGCGTACAACTTACTGATTCTCCTTAAGTTATTTACAAATTTATGCGATCTTAAATTTGAAACAGATCAATATACACCAGAATTTCCGTAGTTCAATACACATTGTACTTACAACGCTTCCTTGTGATATTTCTCCATAGTCTCCCTCCATTTCGGCAATACCTCTAAGAGACCAATAAGTTAATTATTTTGTGAGATACATTCTTATGATAAACTAGAGCGTGTTGAATACTATATCTTGATAGTATTAGTTTATCATAAGTTTGAAAAGAAGCATTTTAGCAAAAACAAAAACTATCTTTAAAACAAAGACAAGTTACCTTCAGAAGGCCACTGATTTGGACCATAAAATGGCATGTTTGATTGTGGATCATCTGCAGGTACCTCAACACCAATATAGTACCCTTCCTTGTAGTCACCTAAAGACTCAAAAGGTGTCAATTGTTAGAAATCTAGTTTTCTTGTATCATTTTTTTACCATGATGGAGACTCATAATTTAAGTGCAGAAGTAGAAACGAATGGGGGAGGAGGGTGTCAATAGATTACCATTCACTTGATTTTCTGGATCAAGAATCTCATCTAGCATAGGAGTATACCCCCGATTCTTTTCATTTCGAAGAAGCTTCATTTTGTCATTGTTCGGAAGTTCAAAGAACATCTTGCTCTGTGCAAAAACCTCGTCCATGAACTCCTGGCTTATTCCATGATCCAACACATAGAAAAAGCCTGAATCCAGACATGCCTAAATGATATGGAGTTTGCATATTAAATATGATTCAAAACTACTACAAGAAACATAACTACCAGCACAATAACCATGTAGTGAACACTAAATATCAGAAGTATTTCACCATACATGCCTAGTGGCCCTATTTTTTCACCCAGCTAATTGGCAATAGCTGTATTTTAGAGGTTGGGAGTAAATTAAAGCAATTCAATGGAGTAAGAGACAAAATAACGTTGCTAAGATATGATGGTAATGCAAAGTAATTAACAGTACTGATCGATCCTTACACAATAATTTAAACATTCCTTACAACGTGGAGTGCTTGGATTATCTCCCGTAAAACTGAGACTATGATAGTGGCCAGTGTCTTGCATATTACATTATCTAAAAGAACAAGAGCACTTGATCCTTTACATAATATGCACATATTTTTAATACGCAACTTGGTATCTAGGTCAACATCAAAATGTCATCTTGGCATGATAAGAGATTCTATTTGACAAAATGCATGTATGCTGCTCAACTAGTTTATATAAGTATTACTGAGACTCCACCTAGCAAAGAGAAAGAAACAGGCTCCATGTCGTGCTGGTAAATATGAAATTATCTATAGTAATAAGAAGCACTAAAATTGACAAAGAAGCTGAGGCCAAGTCCTATGATTTTGCTAAACTATTATGCACAAATTGTAACCAGTTTTGTTTTCCTCTTCAAGAATGACTGCAATCCTAACCAGCCTTATGAAAGAGCATATTCCTAACAATTTACAGGTTCTTCTTAACAATAACTGACGAACATGCTGCACGAAATAAACTCTGCATACAGATAGATAGCTCAAGAAGATACAAAACTGCGCCCTCACCGACTTTCTCGAGAAAGAAAGTTACAAGAGAAGGTTTTCCTCTGTCCATACATCCCTGGACTAGAATTATCGGGATTGTCAAGAAAATAACCTGCTTGAGGAGCGCGACCGATATCTGGATGTCCGGGTCCGCCAGGCTGATGCAATTCAGACTCGTCCTCGAGGTCGAGCTCTCCATGCGCTTTCCACCTATCTAACCCCTGCCTCCTCTCCGCTCGACTGCTGGCCGCTTGTGAGGCTGATTGCTACCTACAGCAGTTGGTTATGCGCGCAGTGGCTGGGATGGGGTCACCGAATTCGAGCCGGAGGACGATATATATAGGGCAGAGAATCAAGGTTGGGGTCTGCGACTAGCGAGAGCGAAAAGGGCAAAACGGCAAAGCGATCTCACTCTTGGTGGTTTTGTGTGTGTGTTGCTTTCCTTTGGACGCTTTGTGGTTATTTGTACAATATACAAGTTAGGAGCCTGTTTCTATAAAACAGCCTTTAGGTCATGTATACTGCTAGGCGCTTACAGCAATCAGAAACGCATGGCGCTTATATAGGCTCCAAAGTAGAAAGATAATTCCAACTAGATCAAATTTTCAGCCTAGCATATCTTTACATGCAACGTCCGACGCTTGTTTCCGTCTCTTACTGAAGTGGTTAAACGAGCCAAAAAGAGCATAAATCCAGGTATAGAGCACAACCGCTAATCTACAAGGATTTTAATCCTAGCGCGCCGGCCCAGAGCCGCACTGTGGATGCTCTTATGAGCCGCTTAAACGGAAAAGAACCGGAAAATAAATCTTGGCGTCCAACACAACTTTTCAATCAGAAGCAAGTTGCTTCGTACAAAACCATTATTCAGCGGATCTCTCTGCTAGAAATAAGGAAAAAATATATATATATATACTGCATGCTCGATGGAGATGCTCTATACCAATGAAGAAAATATTAACAACAGCCAGCTAAGTACCTGTTGGTTGTTACGCACGTTGAACTGGCTATTGTTGCGTAATAGCATATTTCCTCGTGCAGAATAATTCCAACCATGACAAGCATCAGCATTTTATAATTGAACTCCGGTTACCCAACGACCTTCATGCACATGCACCCCACTGGCTCTTTTCTTCAAGTCCCATCGCATGTCTCGTGTCCAAAAATATGACTCCTGAGCTCTCCTGCTCTCGTTTGTTTTCAAAATTTTAGAAATATATGAAAATCCTTTAAAAAATCTGAAAAGATAGTGAGCAACATATGCTAATGTTTATCATATGTGCAAAGTTTCGTGAACACATAATTTTTTTTATGCTCTGTATGAAAAAAAAAATACAGTGCTCATTTGTGGCAAACAAAATATCCCAAAACAGAGTACTGGTTTTTTTTTTTATAGTGCGACAAAAAAATCATTTCGTTAGAGAACTTTACACATATATGAAACATTAGCATATGTTTGCCCACTATTTTTTCATATTTTCTTGAAGTTTTTTCTTATTTTTTAAATTTTATATTGTTGCCTATAAAATTGGTCAAAGTTAGAAGACGATGCAATTTCAATAAAGTTATAATTACTTTTCTCTGGAACAAATGGAGTACTTCATTGCACACACCAAGTATCAACACCACTTCTTTTAGTTTGTGTCTCGTTGTCTTTGGCCATGTTAGTTGTGCTTTGTTGAGAAGGCAACTGATAGCAAGTTGGGCTATATTTGTTCAAGAAGCAACCAATAGACAAGTTGCCACATTAGTTTAATAATTGCAACACAACTAAAATCAGCTTGTGTGCGAATTTCTCGTCCAACTGTCCTTTTGTATTTCAACTTGTATCCCTGGTAAGAAGACGTAACCGACAACGTGCGATTTATTTTAAGTACAGAGGAACTATCATTCGTTAATGGAAGTTTATGTTTCCAAAAAAAATGATGCTTTCTCAGGAAGTGCGTCCAAATATAATCTTTCCGTACTTGGTCATTCCGTGAAGTTGTCGCCTTTCGTCTATTGGTGGAGAGGAATCCAAAAGTGTGACCCTTTCAACGATGTCACCTTCAGCTAGTGGCGGAGCCATGATTTGAAGACTTGATTTGAGCAATGTTATGTTTCCACATCAATCAAAGTCATAAAATTCCGCAATAGTGGATTTTTTTTTTTTTGCAACTGCACCAATGGTATATGCTTGCTACATGCCCTTCGTTTGCTTCGGTACATGCTCTTCGTTTGTATTTATAGTTGTTCTAAAGTTCCCTTTTATATTTAGGAACAAGGTTTCCTCCAGTACATGCTCTTCGTTTGTATCACGTGCCTGCACATGGTCCATCACTTGCATGCACATGGCCTAAGAGAAAACCCCGGTTAGCCCAAGAAGGAGGAGGGACCGCCGTGAATCGAAGAAAAATCGATACGAAGTCCGCCGACCAGTCGAGTTGCCGCTCTATGAGGTCGCATCGGTGGCTGTGGATCACATGAGCGCCCAGTGGATATTCAACATGCAAGTGAGCACCAATTCCGGTGCTTGTGAGTTATGCTCGTGGATCTCCCTCTCTAACCACGAGCATGTCTGGAGGCGTGGGCATGGGTCTCCCGTCTTCTCTCCTGCGATGTTTCCTGTCATCGCCGTGGGTACAAGGACTAGTACGTATGCTACTATGGGCTGTTTTTGCAATCATTAGCTAGAGTGAATATCAGCTATGGAGTTAAACGGCCATATCTCCCCGTGAAAATTAACAAAAATAACCTTAAAATTAATCTTTAGCACAAAATAAACCTATTTGTAATCTATTTCCACAAATAACCCTTTTGTGTGGCGCCCCCAACGAGGGTGCCACGTTATGCAGTGTGACTCCCCAGATGGGGGTGCCACACTTTCGGCCAGCGTGGCAGCATGGGACTCGCACTTGTAAGTGTGGCGCCGGCTACCGGAGAGTTACACTCTGAAGTGTGACTCCCTTATACAGGGTGCTACACCCTTGGAGTGAAACCACCCCGTTTGGTTGGTATCGGGTAGAATGTTTTTAAGTGTGACACCCCAGTCTAGGGTGCCACACCCTGAAGTGTGGCTCCATTGCTCAGGGTGCCACACGGTGAAATTGTACTGTTTTGCCATTGCAAGTGAAACAATCTCAGAATAAATAAAATTTAGAGAGTAATAATACTGTAAAAACAATACCATAGGAATACAATTCACAACATTAGATTGCAAGTTTCACATAAATTTTGAAGTTCACGACATTACAAAGTTCACAACAATGACACAAATTTAAAGTCATGACAAAGTTCAAGCACATGAATGCAATTGACACTCCCAAGGAGGATCCACTCAAGTGTCGGTGCCAAGACATTTGCAATGTCAAGCAATCCGATGATTGGGATGACACAAGAGAGAGATAATTTTTGTTGTGTCCCAACTATGCTTGGGACAAGGAAGAACAGAAATCTACCTATGACCGTCTCATGGTATGTATCATCTGTATCCATGGTTGCCTGGGATATTTTTGTAGATGGTTAATGATTATTGTCTCTTTGTAGTCGCCACCGCCCCTTTGCAGCTACTTCGAATGGATAGACCTATTTCATGCAGCTACTACAAGAATGAGGTTGATAGGAACGAGGCAAGGATAAAACGCCGTTTGGAGGAGCACCGCCTAGACGAAGAGAGGCAAAACAAGATGAATGAATGTATGGAGACGGAACATTTGGAGAAAGAGAAGAAAAAGCGTGAAGATAAAGGGATCGTGAGGAGGAGCGGGGAAGAAAGCGTGAGCTAGCTCGCTGTGCGCAAGAGAAGTATGAAGCGGGCAACCGCAAGGGTAAGTATCTACGTTGGACTGAATAGAGTCTCTAACATTGATGTCGCCATGGACATTGGCTATCTCGTGAAATCGCTTGAAATTTGTCATGACTTTAAATTTGTGCCATTGTTGCGAACTTTGTACTGTCGTGAAAACTGCCTCTTTTCCCTGGAAAGGAGCTAGGGACACAGAAGCCTCCATCGCCACCGGCTGCCTCGGTCGCCCCTCTGCCGTCGCGTCGGTGGACGAGCACGACCGCCGCATCCACACAGCAGCACACACGAGAGGGTCATGGCGCCAACACGGCGTCCCAGATCTGCGGTCGGCACAGGACCGCACGGCACACATTGGGCCCGGCCGCCATGAACGACATGCAGGTCGAGGATGCAAACCACGTGAAGCCGCAGCCCCTCACGCCTTCCCCGCGCCGCCACACCCCACCACACGCCATCGCGCCGTCGAAAACCGCCGCCGCCGCCCAGGTCAACGGCATCAGCGACCACGGGACGCACCAAAGGAGAAGCCCCGCCTCCCATCGTCGGCGGGGCGAGCTTTGCCCGGCCGCGTCCTCCGACGCGGGCGAGGGAGAGAGGGAGCCTGGGGAGGTGGCCAGCAGCAGCTAGGTCGGTGCCTCCGGTGTCGCTCAGGTGGGGGCGACATGGGATGATCGTGGAGGGTTTCGTCTGGGCCCTCGAGGCCCTCCCTTTTGGGTTAGATGAATGTTGTGAACTGTATTCCTATGGTATTCTTTTTACAGTATTATTACTCTCTAAATTTTATTTATTCTGAGATTGTTTCACTCGCAATGGCAAAATGGTACAATTTCACCGTGTGGCACCCTGAGCAATGGAGCCACACTTCAGGGTGTGGCACCCTAGACTGGGGTGTCACACTTAAAAACATTCTACCCGAGAACAACCAAACGGGGTGGTTTCACTCCAAGGGTGTGGCACCCTGTATAAGGGAGTCACGCTTCAGAGTGTAACTCCCTGGTAGCCGGCGCCACACTTACAAGCACGGGTCCCATGCTGCCACGCTGGCCGAAAGTGTGGCACCCCCATCTGGGGAGTCACACTGCATAACGTGGCACCCCTGTTACGGGCGCCACACAAAAGGGTTATTTTTGGAAATAGATTATAAATAGGTTTATTTTGTGCTGAAGATTGATTCTGAGGTTAGTTTTGTTAATTTTCACTATCTCCCCAGCCGGGCGCCGTGATCGATGTTCATGTAACGGACATGCACGCCGCATCCTCCAATGCGGCCTCGTCTACACCTTGATTCGCTAGCTGGGCCTCCTAGGCTGCCAATCTCACCCGGTTCCCCAGCTCCCTCTGGACCGGCTTAACTAGATGCCTCACCCCGGCCCGTGTCGCCTGTCTCTGAGGACCTCTCAGCCACGACACCTCTGGCCGGTTCCTCGTCGACGCGGCCAACATCTGCCGCCGAAGTTGCTCCGAGGCATGCTACGGTCACACGCATCTTGATCACACACGCAAAGAGAAGACTTTTACCGATGTCACTGTTCGCTATGATCCTAGGCGGCATGCGTTTTTCGGCATGCCGGTTTCCCATTGTGATGCTTTGGGCGAACCTGCTTGGCGTGCTGCCATGTCCGAGGAATTTGCTACACTTAGCCACACAAACACTTGGGTGTTGGTACCTTGGCTTCCCGGTGTCAATATGGTGGGTTGCAAGTGGATATTCAAGACCAAGAGCATCGTCCGGATGGGTCTGTCGACAAGCACAAAGCTCGTCTTGTTGCTCGCGGTTTTACTCAACAGCAGGGGATTGACTATGGAGATACTTTCAGCCCAATGGTCAAGCATGCCACAGTTCGTCTTTTTCTCTCTCTCGATGTGTCTCGCGGATGGAGTTTTCCGCAGGTGGTTGTGAGTAACGCCTGTCTGCACAGTTACTTAGCCAAAGATGATTATATGCAGCAACCCCCCTCCCCCCGGCTTTGAGGATGGAAAGGCTAATGTGTGGCGCACCTAAATGACTTATGCGTGGCGCACCGTGGTGCGCCACCGCTGCCACGCCGTGCCTATTGGAATAGCCGTGGCGCACCTGGCCCGTGCGCCACGCCTATCAGTAGCTGTGGCACACGCCCATGGTGCGCCACAGCTATACCTTGGTGCGCCACGCCTATGTGCCACTGGTGCGCCACGGGTTAGGTACAAGGTGCGCAACGCCTATATTTCGCTCCAAAGCTATTTTATCTGGTGCACCACGGCTATGTTTCTTGGTGCGCCACGGCTATGTTTTCCTGTATTTTTTAAATACGCAGTATCGTATTTATATATGTATATACAGTCAAATACAGGTATATACAGCTCAAATACTGAAGAGGATAAGTAGAAAAAGTTGATCAAAACAGTTATGTGACAAACAAATAATATATCATAGTCGATCATATTACTTAGAATTCCGAATAGCTACATGAAACAGTTGATTATCACTACAAAGTGTTCATCAGAGCCGAATAGATGCGTCAAAAAGTTAATCATCGAGACCGAGTACATCGATCGATGCTTCATCATCATTACAAGTGACATATCTAGTCGCCGATAACCTAATCATCTAGCTAGGAACCATAGCACTGCAAGCATGGCGAGCGAGGCGACAGCGACAGCAGCAGCAGCGAGGGTCTTCATCCACTTGTTCTTCTTCTTCTTATGTTCCTCGAGATGGATGAACCACCTAGTTTCCGCCACCACTCTAGTGTTGTAGGATTTGTAGCCATTGCCCCTGAACTTGTTCACTTGCTCGAAGCAGCCTTCCCAGTGGTCGTAGACTCCTGGAACCCTGCCTCAAAACACCAAGTAGCACCTCGGCATCTGTAATGACAAGAAAGAAAATCACAAACAATAGTTTTAAACATGTCTGCAATAATCTGTAAATGGATAAATATGACAGAAATAAGATAAAAGTTAAACATAAAGGAACACATTACTTCCGGTATTCTCCGAAATCAAGTTGGCCCTTCATATTCTATGCTTGTTACGAGGTAGTATACATGATGGCGATACGGGGAAGGATGAAGACAAGAGTTTCTGAACTTCGTTGAAACTAAATAAAATCACATACGTAAGTGTTTGTGAGATCCGAACAAAGTTGTACCATTTCGTGCATATACATAGTGGGGACATTCTTCATAACCCTGGCCGGGGCTACGAAAAATATCACCCTTACGAATATGTACCAAACGGTGCAACTCGGTTCTGATCTCACTAACATACGTAAGTATTTGTGAGATCCGAACAAAGTTGGACCATTTCGTGCACATACATAATGGTGACATTCTTCATAACCCCGGACGGGGCTATGAAAAATATCACCATCACGTATATGTACCAAACGGTGCAACTCAGTTCTGATCTCACTAACATACGTAAGTGTCTGCGACATCGGAACAAAGTTGGACCATTTCGTGCACATATATAACGGGGACATTCTTCATAACACCGGACGGGGCTATGAAAAATATTACCATTACGTATATGTACCAGACGTGCAACTCAGTTCTGATCTCGCTAACAATAATATTACATATGTGACGTTCCTTAGTTCCAACCGAAACTCTCGTCTTCATTCCTTTCCCTGGATCACCACCGCCGGTAGTACCTCTTAAACGGCACAAGATGGTCATCGGTCCATGTGCCTCATATTTTGGCCTTGATATGAAGTTGGACCTTCACATTTTGTGCTTGTTACGAGGTAGTACACGTGATGGCGATGCGGGGGAAGAAAGGGTTTCTGGACATCGTTGAAACTAAACAAAATCATATATGTAATATTATGGTTAGTGAGATCCGAACAAAATTCGAACCTTTTGTGCACATCCATAACGGCGACATTCTTTATAACTCCGGACGGGATTTATGAGGAATGTCACCATTACGGATGTGCACCAAAGGGTCCAATTTCTTTCTGATCTCACCAACCATATATTACATATGTGACGTTATTTAGTTCCAAAGAAGTCCATAAACCCTCGCCTTCGTTCCTTTCCCCGGATGACCACCGCCTGTAGTAACTCTTAACAGGAACAAGATGGTCATCGTTCTGTGTGCCTCATATTTAGGGTGGACACATACAAGCAGCATTGGTGGACCTGGAGCGCCAAGTGGGATGCACAAGATCATAATTTTTTGAAAATCACAAGGCACACCAGACCACCAAGGCCATCTTAGTGTGAAACAACTCTTTTAATCATCGGCATTTATACAAAAGATCGAACGAACATAAAAAGTAGGACCGCAATAATAAATAGCAAGATAATCAAGCATTGACATAATTAAGCATCGGTTACACAATGGACAATTCATAACCCTAACGATTGAGTACAACTAATTTCGAAAAATATAGCAAGCCTTACAATAGTTCTCACTCCTTCTGACTCCGCCGCCCAGGGATTACCATGAGACAACCCTTCGGAGTGATGAAGGGGTTGTCGTCACATGCAGTTGCTAGGTAGGTATCTATGCCACGGTTCGGCATGGAGAACCGACAGTGAAATTTCACACTCTTGTTCACCACTTCGTGAACGATTTTCGTGGCAAAGTAGTTCTGGATATCATATATCTCTTCTCTAACCTTGTCATCGCCGACCATCGACAAGCGGGAGGCCCATTCTTTGACCTTACTAGGCAGGGTAAGGTACTGCTGATCCCGTACGTACGCCCGCATGTGATGGATGACATAGTAGGTGTCTCTGTTACTGCCTGACGGCTTCTTGACGCAGGCGAAATCCGTCATGTGGGTGAACACCCGAGCGCCCTAAACGACCTTCTCCCTAGTGAGTCTGCCCCCCTTTGCGTGGTAGCCGGTGAGAGCATTATTCAGAACTTTCTTCACGGTGGAGTAGTCTTTCTTCACCGCACTCCCTGAGTCGAGATACTTGGCATGCTAATGACTGATACAAATGCAGATGAGTGTGCATTGCGTATATCTACGCAGAACAATCCAAACAAAGTGTTGGAAAGGAGCGATGAATACCTAAAGAAAAGCACTTTCGATTTGGCTAAGAATATTGACTTACCCAGCAAAATAAGGCATGAGGATGTAATCCTTGGTCTGGTTTGCCAGCATGAAATTATGGAGATATGTCGACGCGACTACCTGGTTCCCATCGAAGCACAGCACGTCATGGCGCATGTAGTAGGGGTTCACTATCGCGACGCCCGGTGTATTATCCCTGATGATCTGCACCGCCAGACTGAGCGAGTATAGGCGGACCATGGAGTAGTGCAGCGGATTGCTATGGAACATATCGAAAATTTCCAAAAACCGCAGGACTATCCTATTCGCGCTTGTTGAATCGATGAAGCCCAAATCCTTTGGTACCGCGGCAATGAAAACCGGGTATAATGGATCCTTGGAATCAATAAGGCGCCCTTCGAGATAAAGAACGGTGTCATGCAAACTCTGCATATCCCCACTTGCGGCCTTGAGCTTGATCTGGTGAAGCATAGGCTGACCCATCACATGCGCCTTCGGCGTATCCTTGGATGTAGGTGGCCCGTCCTGAACACGGAGCGACATCTTAGCAGGCTGGCTCGCAGACTTTGCATCCTTGGATCTAGGTCCTCTTTTCCGCGGCTTCAGTGCCTTCGGCGGACATTCCTTCTCAATCTCCTCATTAGCCGCCTTACGGAATGTGCCGGGGCCAAAAATAACTCCTCCCTTCGCGCTTTTCTGAGTCTCAGTGCAGGGGCCGACATCTGGAGGCGTGTCGTCCTGAGAACCGAACAGACGCTTGCAACTGGATTTATCCGCGGGAGGAGCCTGACCACGAGCCTCCGTGCTATGGTAGGGTTCTTCTTCTGGGAGGAGGAATGTATTGTCTGCCATGAAAGTCATCGGCGATGAAATCGAAGGCATCAAGATCTTCTTCCGCCGGGTGTTGTGCCATCTACATGTCAGGGGTAGGCGATGGAGCTATGACGGTCTTGCCATGGCTCCGCTCCGATGCTTCTAGAGGGGTTGTTTTCAAGGTGGTGCCTCGCGCCGGAAGTTCTAGAGGTGATGTCTGCAGGGTGGCGCCCCTCTTCCCTAGCCGAATCTGGCTCTTCGGCCATTCCAGGTTCCAAGGTTCGCACTGGAGCAGCGTCAGGGTCTCGGGGTCATGTTCTTCCTGGTAGGGTTGAATGGGAGGTAACAAGTCGTCGTAGCCCGCCAGCACCTGAAACAGTCGAACTCTATATACGCCATCTCGCATCAGCCTATTCTGGAACATGCAGGTTGACGGTTGAATGATCATACCCACGGCCACATCCTTCAACACGTTGTTCACTGTGTGTAGGAGATGTTGGGAATATGCCCTAGAGGCAATCATGTATGATGTATTCCCAATGTATTCATAAAGTTATTAAGTTGTCCTTGTTTTGAACATCTGATATATGTCATTGAATATGTGATTCGATTGTGGAACTATATATTCATGTTGTTCATACTAGATTGTCCTTGGTCATTTAGGTTGTGCTGGACACACACCCTAGAATAATGTGAGTGTTGGCTGATGACACGGTTCCACTTGTCATGGGCATGGTGATGCCATTCCAACGTTCACGGACTTGGCTAAAGAGTTTAGCAAGTCGGACTGACCCACATTGAGATGCAACGATCAAGTCGTCATTTGCATGTCTCAATCAATGTAATCCTTAGACCTGAGGTTGTCGCACAATCCGAGTTGTGGATCACCGACTTAGATTCTGTCAAACGTTGTTCTGTGACAAGGCAACTATAAAAGCAGATTTCGGGTCGAATGAGAAGCAAGCTGCACGATGTGGATAATCAAGATGGGATTTTGCCCCTCCGAATGGAGAGATATTCTCTGGGCCCTCTCGAGTGATATGATTCAGGAAGCATGGCCATGCGCAACTCAGTTAAGTGTTAACTGTGTCTGTTGACTAAGAGTTAGTCAGGTGAATCACATATCACGGATCGAGAAGAGAGTTGAACTATTAAAGGGATGACGATGAATCGCCTATAGTTCGACAAGGTATATCGTGAGGCGAAAGGGACTAAGATGAATATCACATTGAAAGGTATGCCGTCATGACTCAATGGGACTTGGGAGTCGGCACGTTCTGCTAGGAGCCGCTACCGATTGATCGATTGAGAGTCGGACTCCAATCGTGTCCAAGTCGCCATGAGCCTGCAGGGTCGCACACTTAAGAGCGTGTCGTGGGATAATCACGGCAGACGTTACCGGGGGTAACTGATCTTGGGGCAAGACGACACAGGCGTTTGGGAGAGGGTTTAGCTCAGAGGAAAACATGATGCAACTCGATCTGGTAGCCGGCAATCAAAGTCGCCGAGTCTCCGATCTTGATATAATAACTCAACTCTGGGATTACACTAGATGCTCGATATCAGGCGATATTGCTAGGGTTCTTAGATCTCTGTCTAAATTAGACCTAGGGGTCGGTTTATATAGCGCCCGTACCCCCTCGGCCCTATTCTCCAAGGAGCATCTTGAATCCTATCCGGACACCGCTTGTAAACCCTAACTTTCCTTACCGTAACCCACAATCCGGGTTACGAGGCCTACAAACTTTGGGCCTTCCAGAAGCTTCATTATCCTTAACCAGGTTGCGCACCGTGTTCCTTGGGCCGGGTTACGCCTTGGAGTTGGCCTACCGGGTTATTATCCCCCCATCAGTAGTCCCCAGAATAGCTTGGGCTTCACGGATCCTCCTTGAAGCGCTCGCTATTCCCTGCAAAGATATCAATCACACAGGCATATGGAGGCCGGGTTAAGATGCTTCGATAGACAGCTAGGCCTTTGTCGAAGTTCTGACTCCACAAATCCCTCAGGTGACCCTATCGGGTTTCGACTAGGAGAAGTCATGAGCGCTGGTGAAATCGTCGGCTTGACAGGGGGCGAGATTTACCCAGGTTCGGGGCCCTCGAAGAGGAAAAACCCTTACTCCTGCCTTCTGCTGATCTGTATTGGATGATTAGATCGGTTACAGGTTGCTCGAATCGAGAGCAGATCTCGAGTTCCGAGGCTTTTTGGTCGTGCGGTATTACTTGGTCCTCTCCTTGGGGGCTCTCCTGGCCTTATATAGATGGCCAGGTCTCGAGTTCTACCCGGAGAGGACTCAAACCCTAGCCGGGTCGGTTACAAATTTCCTAACTTAACCCGCAAGTTGATGCGGGTGGGCTTCACATGGGCCTTTTAGAGTACTCCAAGGATGCTTCCTTTTGGGCCTTGACCAGAAGGCCTGATAGGGGGTGTCCTTACCCGCAGGGTCCAGGATCCATATCTTCGTCAGTAGCCCTCGAGCGTATGCTTGACTGGGGCTTTTCCAGTCGAGTAGACGGTCAAACTCTCCTTATTTTTATGGAAGATTGCTTTGACAGTCATTGTTTTTCCAAAGGGTGTGTTCCCTGTATCATGGGTCATCACGCTCGAGTATCGAGCAATATAAGTGCCTGTTTCTACGGCTTTTTTCGCAGAAGGATGTGGCTCAGTAGCTTGGCTCTCCCGAGAGATCGGGGCCAATTAATTGCGACTAGGGCAAAAACATTCCTGGCCTACTCAGATTCGAGACCTCCGACTCGAACCCGACAAGGTGATTGTTGCGACTGGGCCGTTGTGGACTTACCGAATCGAACTTAACCTATGGGGGTACACGGCGCGTCCGCTAGGATTTTTCTTCGTGTTGTTGACACGGAATTATACCGGAGGACGCAGCTTTCGAGTGCGATTCCAGGCCCAAAAGAGAGATCTTTTCAGGTCTTACCTTCATATTCGAAGAATACGGCATCCGGATGTGCCTAGTCGGCTGAACAATCCAGGTTCTTATGATGTAAATTATCATGCGTAGGAGAGGTAGGTTTTTCCTACCCGATTGATTTGTTTGAGCTCCATATGAAAGAAATTTCGTGCTGGAAGAAAACTAAGCCCGTATGAAAGAGTTGTCATGTTCGGGATGCTGTGCCCTCACGAAAGAGTTTTCGCGCATAGGGTATTTTTCTCTTGTTCAAAGAGGTCTTGCTTTATGAACTGTTCATGGAAAAATCTCATCTACCCGAAGGAATTGATATTCATGCGAAGATAATTTCGCGTTTGAACTTCCAATCGAGAAGATTTGGGTCTTGAATGACGAATGCCATGACGTCATGGCGCACTCCTATTCTCCCGATGGGACGTGACGGAGTGGCAGCAGATGATGGCCCACCTTGTCAGCTTTTTGACCGGGAAACGTGACGTCGTTCCCGGTTTTTACGCGAGACGCGCAGTAAATACGCATGATCTTCTGTTAAGATCGTGGCACGAAACAGCACTGGCCGCCGCTTCGTTTCATCCTCACGCGTGGCGGCCGTTATAGGCGCCACGTAGCGCATCGTACGGCTGAAATCGCCTTGCCCCGTGTATAAATACGGGTGTTAGCGCTGCGGTAAAACTTTCCCAGCTCTCTGTCTTCATCTTCTTCCTCGCGCCCATCTTCGTCTTCCCCGCGCTCGAGCTCGTGCTGCAAGCAATGGCTGGCGGAAAAAGACGCGGCGCTGCCGGCTCTGCATCCGGTGAACCTTCCGCGCAACCCGCGCCCCGCGCCGGCGACTGGCGCTCCCCCAACACCACCGCGAAAAGCATCAAGGAGATGCAGCGGGAGGGGTTGCTGCCGGCGGAGACGGAGAAGCGAGTCCGTCTCGGGAAAAAGGAAGAGGTACCCAATCCTCAATCGAATGAGCGCGTGGTCTTTGTGGACCACGTGACTCGAGGCCTTTCTTTTCCTCTTCATCCCTTCTTCCTCGGGTTGCTGTGTGTCTATGGCATACAGCTTCACGATCTCCCCCCGAACGCGGTGCAGCACATTACGTGCTTCATCGTGTTCTGCGAATGCTATCTCGGCATTCGCCCGCACTGGGCGCTGTGGAAGGCGCTCTTCAAGGTCCGGATCTTCCGCGAGAGATCGCGGGTGGAGTCCGAGCTTGGCGAACCGCTTCGCACCGGCGGCTTCGAGATCCAAGCTCGACAAGAAGGCAGCTACTTCAACATGCATTTCGTCGACTCCGCTCAAAGCTGGCGGAAAAGGTGGTTCTACGTCATCGACAACAGCTCGGGTGGGATTGTAGAGTTCCACCCGTTCGCTGTTTTGACAAGGCGGAAGTCTTGGGGGCACAAGATGTCATCCGAAGAGACTCAGACCGTCGCACCTTTACTCGCAAGAGTAGCTGCTCTCCGGGATCAGACCGCGGGAGTTGTGCTCAACGGGATGCATCTGGCGAGCATCTTTTTGAAGCGCAGGATCCAGCCACTTCAACAAAGGCCCTCCGCCATGTGGGAGTATCAAGGCTCAGAGGATCCCAGTCGAGTAAGCCGCGAGGAACTTTCGAATGTAGAATTCGAGAAGAAAATCGCGGGTATCACCCGACTGAAGGTGGGGGAGAAATTCCCCGATTGCTCTGTTGAAGCCTTCGCCGCTTCAAATCCTCCCCCAGCCGAGGTTAGTTTCTTTTTCTTTTTTCGTCTTTGAGTTGTTCCTTTTTCTCGTTCTGAGTCCTAGTCGATAAGGTTTTTCTTGTCTTCTTCTTGCCTTTGCAGAGCCTAGCTATGGCGGACTGCTACCCGCCAACTACGGGGAAAGCCGCCTCAGAGCAAGTGTCGAGTCATCAAGACGGCGCGATTGACACCAGCGTCGCCAACGCCTCCTCGAGTTCAGAACACGATTCTTCGGATGACGTTGCGGACTCGAATGGCGCTCCGACGAAACGTCGTCGGGTAGATGAGGACGAAGCTACTTCCAAGGATAAATCCTTGGAAGCATCGCCCAGTCAAGCTCCTATCCATGCGACTCCACTTCGCTCCCTCGCTCCTTCGCCTTCGTTCCCAGTGATGACGCCCGCTTGGAACGCGGACTTGTTGGATGACGACGAGGATGACGAGTAAGTGCTTCTTCCTTAATCTTGGTCGAACATTTTCCGTGCTTCAATATCGATTGTTTCTATCTTTCGGTGCAGTCTGCAGACGATCAGTCCTCGCAGGTACGCCGCTGCCGTTCCTCCCGAGAAGAGGAATAAGGCCAAGGATGCGGGTGAAACTCCCACCGCGGGCACCGTCCAAAACTCCCCCAGAGCAGCCCTCGAAGCCGCGACGATGGTACGTGAAGCTCCCAGCTTTGCCGCCAGGGCTTCTGCTTCTAAGGAAGTGACGGATAGCTCCGCGGATCCGCTGTCTCGCGCCTCTGGCCAGGTAAACTTCATCTTCCGTCTTCAAACCATTTTTTATTTTTATCGGGTGCACGACAGTGCTCCCGATGGGAGTAGCCCCCGAGGCTGTAGTCGATCGCATGCGATCGGCCACAGGCTCAAAGTCTAATTTAATTCCTCTTTATGATTTCATTTTGATCGGGTGCACGGCAGTGCTCCCGATCGGAGTAGCCCCCGAGGCTGTAGTCGATTGTAAATAATCGGGTACAGACTCTATTTTAATCCCTTTTAACTCTTTAGTCTTCGTACTTTTGCAGTCGCTTATTGATTCTCTTGCGGCGATCGATCGCCGCGTCGTTCTCGCCGAGTCGGATTGCGAGTCGCTTCGAGCGGACCGTAGCCGACTTCAGACTGAAAACGTTCTTCTCAAGGGTGAGCTTTATTGTTTCCCTGTCTTCCGCACTCCATTCATTCTTGAGTTTTTGACAAGCATCTCTTTGCAGCTCGACTTGAATTTGCAGAATCCGAAAAGGTCAAACTCTCTGAGCAGGTAACTGCTCGGGAGGCTGACCTGACGGCCATTCGACAAGAGCTAGAGGCTTCCCGCATGCAGTCAGAAGATTTTGGTCGACAGCTTGCAGATGCGCGGAAGTCCTTGAAGGAGTTAGAGAAAGCTGGCAGTAAGGCCGACAACGACATTGTCGGGTTCCTCCGTCCCCTTGCTGAGCGCTTCGCGGGTAAGTGTGTTGGGATTTTGCGACTTTGATTCCTCATTTCGCTGTACTTTGCTAAGTATTCTTTCCTTCCTTTGCAGGTCTTCTAGATGTTCCTCTAGAAATCACTGGACTCCAGCGGGTGGATGTGGTAACCGACACACTTGCCCAGCTTAAAAGGCACGCTGATGGAGTTCTCTCCATGATCAATGATGCCACTCAAGTGCTGGGGCAACTGCACGGTCGCCTCCTCGCCAACGCCACTCCTGCACCCGCGCTAGATGATCTGTTGAAGGTCTTCTCAGAAGGCAAACTTCTGGATGCCTTCGCGGTCGCACAGGCGGAATCTGGTGCGAAGACCGCGATACAATTCGCTTTGGCGCATGGAGTCGAAGGTTTGGAGGAGGCGTACACAGCTCTTCCGGTCGACCCCTCCACGGGCAAAAAGGTACGGCTCTCTCGTTTTAGCGAGCAAGCCGCTATTCTTGCTCGGAAGCTGTCTGAGATTTTTGCTCGGCTGCGGGGAGGGGCGACTGCTGCCAGCGGGAGCACCAATGTAGCTTCATAGATTTTTTCCTTTTTCTTCTCCTTGAATGTAATGAATTGGGATGTATTCCCGTACCTTTGTTGTCTTTAATCGAAGAATTCATCTTGCAATTCGTTCCCTTTGTTTGTGCATTGTCTCCCGATGGGAGTAGCCCCCGAGCGTTTGTCAGATATGCGATTAGAATTGACTCGAGTAGGGCATCTTACTTCTTTCGTTTTATGCTTCCAGGCTACTGGGTTTGTCGCGGAAACGTCGGGTGGGTGTGGTACTCCAGTGAATCCACTTGTTGCCGCTGTTGGCACTTTTGCGGGCCTTCGTGATAAGGTCCAGGAGGGTGAGCGCAAGCTAAAAGCTATGCGCGGGATAGCCGATGTGGCGAAGTCCAAGCAGAAATTGGCAGCTGAACGCGAACAATTTCTGATGGATGAGCTGGCTGTAGTCGCAAGGGACTTGCTTTGTAAGTAGTGCAGCCCCCGTGTCTTTTTCTTCCTTGTTTCCTTATCTGACTGAGTGTGTTTTTGTCTTCAGTCGTTAATCCGGATGACAGGGAAGAAAAGCAGTGGGTAGAGAATCAAATCCTTCAAGGGGCTAGTAGCTCCAAACCTCATGCGAACAACTTTTGGTCTGATCGCAGTCGAGTTTTGTGATGGCCGCCTTGAAATTTCGAGTCCGCCAGGCGAGAATTCTGTGAGTTCTTTTCACGAGGTCTTGGTTGCGATGAACGCTGCATTTTACCCACTTGAAAAAGGTCCCGAGGACTGGGGTTATCTTCTCAGTTTGTTTGGACGTGAAGGAGAAGTTCACGCGTGTGTACGCAATCAGATGACGTGCGGCGCGATTGTAGCTCTCTCTTTGTCCGCATATGGCATCCTGAGATAGATGTTAACTCCGTTGCTCGGCGCCCAGATTATGCAATCGAGGATATCTCGCCGTACTATGATGCTGTACGTCCTGCGGCGGAGAAGATTATCCGAATGACTTCTGAAGAGGTAGATAGAGTTTTGGCGACTGAGAATGCTCAGCGCTTTGACTGATTTTCGGATGTAAATATCCTGTAATCTGTTTATAGTTTGTAAAAAACTGTTGTAAGGTGTATAACCTTGTATTTGATGTTGTTTCTTTGTGATGCTTAGTTGTAGGGTAGCCCCCGTGTGTTTTAGGGGGTGTGTACCTGTAACTTGTAGCATGTAAAGAATGAAAAGCTTCGAGTGAATACGATGAAGGAATCGCGTCTTTATTGCAATGACTGAGAAGTCATGTATTCGAACTACAGGACTGGCTAGTATAGCCTTATTTTTGTTGTGATAACAAATAAACCTAAGGATAAAATTTGCGGAGGTGTGCGATGTTCCACGGATTGGAGTAAACCCCTCCGGTCGCTGGATTCTTTAGCCTGTAGGCTCCGCCGGGGATGACTTCATGTATGATGAAGGGTCCTTCCCAAGGTGGCTCGAGCTTGTGTCCTTCCTTCTGTTTGAGCCGCAGCACCAGATCGCCAACCGCGAATGCTCTGTGGCGTATGCGGCGACTGTGATAGTCGCGCAAGGATTGCTGATATACTGCGGATCTTGCGAGTGCAATGTCGCGTATCTCGTCGAGTGCATCCATATCTTCTGCGAGCGCCTTGTTGGAAGTTTCTTCGATGTAGGCAACTCGTGGGGCGCTGAATCGAATGTCCTCGGGAAGGACTGCTTCTGCCCCGTATACCATGAAGAATGGTGTGTATTTCGTTGATCGATTAGGAGTTGTGCGCAGACTCCAGAGTACGGAGGGTAGCTCTTCCGCCCAATGTCCTGCGGCGGGGTGTAGACGATCGAGTAGTCGCTTCTTGATGCCCATCGAAACTAAGCCATTGGATCTTTCGACTTGTCCGTTCGTTTGCGAGTGAGCGACTGAGGCAAATTTGAAATTGATGCCTTTTTCCTCGCAGAATTGTTGTGTCTCCTTTGCTGTGAAATTTGTACCGTTATCTGTAATGATGTCGTGTGGCACACCAAATCGACATACAATGGAGTCGAGAAACTTGACGGCGCATTGGGCGCTCGCTGAGGTTACTGGCATAGCCTCGATCCATTTGGTGAACTTGTCGACTGCGACCAGCAAGTGTGTGTATCCACCTGGCGTGGACTTGCGTAGTGGCCCAACCATATCTAGCCCCCATTGTGCAAAGGGCCAGGCTATTGGTATCATGTGTAGTTCCGTAGCAGGGGCGTGTGGCCTTGGTGCGAATCGCTGGCAGGCGTCGCATCGTTCGACCAGGCTTTTTGCATCGTTGGCTGCTGTTAGCCAGTAAAATCCTGCTCGGAAAGCTTTTCCCATTATTGTTTTCCAGCTAGCATGATGTCCGCAGTCTCCTTGGTGTATGTCCTGGAGCAATTCCCTGCCGTCTTCAGGTGCGATGCAACGCTGAAGTATTCCCGAGATACTTTGCTTGTATAATTCTTCGTTGACTACTCGAAACGATTTGCTACGCCTGATTATCTGTCGAGCCTCACGTGGGTCGGCCGGGAGCTGTCTGTGGAGCAGGTAGTCGAGATATTTCTGCGTCCAGACTGGCTCGACCATGAAAACCTGTCGTGATATATTGTGAATAAGCTCGATAAGCGCGACCTGCGGGCTGACCTCTGTTTCTGGCGCTGCTGCAGCTTTCTTCACTTTGACTGATCGCTTGATCATCCGTTCGAAGTATATTCCTGGCGGTATAGGTGTATTGGTGGAACCCATGTTTGCCAGTCTATCAGCTTCTTCGTTGCTAGATCTTGCAATGTGTTTCAGCTCGCAGCCTTTAAAGCTTCCTTCGAGTAGGTTGTACATGTCACGATATGCGACCATGTTTTCAGCGATGGCGTCGCATTCTTTCATCGTCTGCTGCACTATGAGATTAGAATCACCGTAGATCATTAATCGGGTAGCTCCACAGGCGATTGCCATCTTCATCCCATGCAACAGGGCTTCATATTCTGCGTCGTTGTTTGAGGCTGGATCGTCTGGTGGAAAGTCCAGTCGCAGGACGTATTGTAGCTTGTCTCCCCGAGGCGAAATAAGAACGATTCCAGCTCCTGCTCCTTCGTTTCTATTGGATCCGTCGAAGTACATTATCCAATTGCTCGTGTACTCGGGTGGTCCGGGCGTTTGTAGCTCTGTCCATTCGCTGAGGATTTCCACGAGTACTTGAGATTTGACTGCTTTTCGCTCTGTATAGGTGATGTCCCAGGCGCCCAGCTCGATGCTCCATTTTGCTATTCTTCCGGATGCCATAGGGTTGTTCATGATTGTCCCGAGTGACGCATCATTAACCACTGTAATGGTATGTTCCTGGAAATAATGTTTGAGCTTTCGGGCTGTGAGAACAACTCCATATGCCAGCTTCTGATAATGAGGGTATCGTTGCTTGCATGGCGAGAGCACTTCGCTGATGTAATATATTGGTCGTTGGACTCCGTATGCTTTGCCGTCTTCAGGTCGTTCGACCACGATTGCTGTGCTGATGACCTGGTTTGTAGCGGCTAGGTATAGTAGGAGCGGCTCCCTTTCTTGCGGTGTTGCAAGGACGCGCCTGCTTTGCAGCGATCGCTTCAGGTCTGCGAACGCTTGTTTAGCTTCGGGTGTCCACTCGAATTTGTCCGTCTTCTTTAGTAATTTGTAGAAGGGTAACGCTTGCTCTCCCAATCGTGCGATGAACCTGCTTAGGGCGGGTAGTCGTCCTGCGAGCTGCTGGACTCCGCGTAGATTGGTTGGCTCCTTCATAGTCAGGATGGCTTGTATTTTTTCCGGGTTGGCTTCAATGCCTCTGGCGGATACCAGGTACCCGAGGAGTTTTCCTGCAGGGACGCCAAAAACACATTTGGTCGGATTGAGCTTGATCCGATATGCAATAAGGACGTCGAACGTTTCTCTGATGTCCTCGAGGAGTGTGTCCTCTACTCGAGTTTTGATGACGATGTCGTCGACGTACACTTGTACGTTTTTGCCAATGAGATTGGCGAGGCATCTTTGCATGCAGCGCTGGTATGTTGCGCCTGCGTTCTTCAGCCCGAAGGGCATTGTCGTGTAGCAGTAGACACCGTGGGGTGTGATGAATGCCGTCTTCTCTTCGTCTTCCTTTTTCATTCGGATCTGATTGTATCCCGAATAGGCATCCAGGAAGGAGAGGCGTTGGCAGCCTGCCGTAGAGTCCACGATCTGGTCGATTTGTGGTAGAGGAAAATTGTCCTTGGGGCAGTGCTTATTCAGCGATGTGTAGTCGATGCACACCCGAAGGATGTCCGTGTTCTTCTTGGGGACCAGCACCGGGTTTGCCAACCAGGTGGATATCTTGATCTCCCTAATAAAGTTGGCGGCTAGCAGTCTGTTTATCTTCTCCAAGCGCCTTCTGCTTGGGTTCTGAGAATCGTCGAGTCGTCTGTTTGATGGGTTTGGCATTAGGAAAGACTTCGAGTGAGTGCTCGGCAAACTCCCTGGGTATTCCTGGCATATCTGAGGGCTGCCAGGCAAAAATTTCCCAGTACTCACGGAGGAGTTTGACGAGCGCGCTTTCCTATGCTGGCGAGAGGGTTGTGGAAACCATCGCGGTCTTGGCGGAATCCGTCGGGTGCACTTGGTGCTTGCGGGTGTCGCTGTTGGCGCTGAATTCCAGTTCAGGCGCGTTCTTCTTCGTGAGGGGCATGACGGAGTGGTCCGTGGTTTTTGCCAGCTCTTGGAGTTCTTCTTGCATCCCGAAAGATTTCGCGATCTCATTGAATTCTATGTCACACTTGTTTGACTTCTGGAAGTCTCCGTCGATGGTGATCACACCGTATTCGCCGGGTAGCTTGAGTTTTAGGTACGCGTAATGTGGTACTGCCATGAATCTGGCGAACGCTGTTCGGCCAAGGATGGCGTGGTACTGTGAGGGCCAGTCGACGACTTCGAAGTCCAGGAATTCCCTTCTGTAATTGCTTGGGGAGCCCAGTACAACTTCTAAGTTGATTGTTCCGAGTGGACGGATTGCCTTGCCCGGAACTATCCCGTGGAAGGAGTTTCTGATTCCGTTAGGCGTCCAGGTTCTTGTTCATTCGACGGAGTGTATCCGCGTAGATGATGTTGATTCCACTGCCACCGTCCATGAACACGCGGGCCAGGTCGTAATTTCCGATTTGAGCCTGGATGACGAGGGCGGCGTGTCCTGGTCGATAGACTTGTGGTGGATGGTCTTGTTTCGAGAACGTGATGGGCTGATCTGCCATCTTCAGGCACTCGGTCTTTGTTGGCGGTGTCTGCACTGCCATGCATAGTTTCCTTGTGTTAGTCTTTTGACCTCTGCGAGAGGGGCATACCTTCTGTATCATCGCGAGTTGTCCTGCCGGATTCGAGTATGCATTGGCTCCATTGTTTTGTGGAGGTGGCGCAGGTAGTGCGGCTAGCGCCATGTTTGGGTTTGCTGGTGGAGGAGGTGGTGGAGGCGGCTGGAATTGTTGTCCCCCTCCTAGCAGCGGCGGGTAGTTTTGAGTGGATGCGAATCTTTTCCTCGCGAGAGCGTCCGAGATGTCAAGAAACTTTCGACAATCCTTGAGAAGGTGTGTTGCCTTAGTTTTGCCCGTGCGCTTATCTGTAAACAGGTGTAGCGAGCAGTATGCATCAAGATCCTCCTCGGGGGACTTTTCTTCTGCCTTTGGTTTCCACTCGCGACTTCCATGGCGGCCAGAGTCGCGGTTTCGCGTGAATTCTGCCGCCACTAATTCCTCCATGTCCTCGTGGTCGTAGTATTTCCTTCTCTTTCTTCGCCCATGACGGTCTTCTTCGTGCGTGGGCGACGACGCTCTTTCATTGCGTACCGCGTCTTCTCCGTTAGCCCATTTTTCGGCTATGATCATTAGCTCCCCAATGGTTTTGGGTGCAGCTCTGCCTAGCTCTTCTCGAAACGCGGTTCTTCTCGCTCCTTTGGCGAAGGCCTCAATCTCCACCTCTTCCGAGATGGTTCCTGCGGTGTTCCTGAGTGTGGTCCACCGCTGGATATATTCTCGTGTGGATTCGCCACTCTTCTGTTTGCACGCTCGTAGTTCTTCGATTGTGGCTGGCCTCTTGTACGTCGACTGGAAATTTTTTCAGAAATCGTGGTGCAGGTCGCCCCATGATGCGTAGCAAGATTTAGGTCTTCTTTCCAGCCAACTGCAGGCCGCGCCTGTAAGATACAAATTGAGGTATTGCATGGCTGTGTTCTTGTTCCCACGTTGGCATTTTACTGCCGTGAGGTAATCGCTTAACCACTGGGAGGGCTCGAGCGAGCCGTCGTATTTAGTCACCTCCGTGCTGAGCTTGAACCTCTTGGGTAGAGGTGCTTCTCGGATGCTGCGAGTGAAACAGAGCGCTCCACAGGTTTCGTCGTCTGAGGACCTGGATGAGGAGCGTTCGCGATACCGTGAAGCTCTCGCCCTATCCACCTTCTTTTGGGCGAGATCTGATCGCGCGTCGTATTCGGACCGGTCGCGGTCGTTGTCTTTCCTTGGTTCTTTGCTTCGCTTTCTCGAGCGGCTGCTGTGGCGCCGCGAGCTTTTGTCTCTCGGGCTGTCGTCGCTGCTGCTTCGACTGTCGCCGCGACGGCGGGCTTCTTTTCCTCGACACGCTGTGGCGATTTGTCTTTCCGGGGGATGAACTTCTGTGTCTACGGGGCGTTTCTTTATCCTTGTTTTTCTCCTGTCGCTCCTTCTCCAATTCTTCTTCGGTCTTCTTGCGATCGTGGGAAGCGAGCCTTGCGGCCGCCAATCCTAGTCCTTTGCGAATTTGTTTGTACTGTTCCACCGAGGGTCGCTGTCCGTCGGTTGGTTCATCTGCATGTAGGTTGCTGCGGCTAGGATCGCGGCAGCTGGGGTTTGCGGATAGACATTGCCGTCATCGTCGACCCTCATGAAGGAAGACGTGGTCGACCTGTCGGTCGCAGTCACGGATTCATGGCCCCTGACGATGTTGCGTGTCCCTTCCTCGCGGGTCGGGTACCGACTGAGGGTGCAAGGGACTGTTCGACTCGCCTCAGGCTTGATTCATCCGCCGCTCTTCTGCGACGGGCTAGATCCGCCGGGCTTCTTTGATGTTTGAGGCCGCTCTTACTAGGTGGTAGTGGTAGGCGGTTAGGTCTTCTTGTGAGGCTCCTGCCGCGGGTGGCTGAATCCGCCGCATGGCCTCCTTGGCCCTCTTCCAGGCCTCCCGCGAAACGCCGATTATATCGCGCTCGGTTGCGCTGTATTCGGTTTCCGAGGGTTGTTCCGGTCCTGCCATGCAGACTTGGGCCAGTCGTGGCTCGTGCGTCCTAGGCGCAGATCGGAAGGCTTCCCGTACCCGAGACGGTTCCTCTGTCGAGAGGGCGTGGTAGTCGACTGTGTTGAAGCGGATGGACTCGCCACTTTTCTCCATAGGGAAGCGCGAGTTGACGGCTCCAGATTCAGGTTCAGATTCATCCGAGAAGTGGAGGATTCCGTCTCTGTTCGCCATGAAGTTGAAGCTTCCGAACGTCAGGGTGACGCTCTTCTCGAGATCCTCGAACACCGGGCGTGATTCCGGCGAGTGAGGCGTGACTATGACGGATCCGATCCGTACGGGATTGTTCGGAGCCGTAGTCGATGGTTTCCAACGAGAGTTGGATGTCGATGAAGCCGAAGATGCCGGTGATCCAGCGCCCGTGATCCCCACGGTCGGCGCCAATTGTCGAAGTTCTGACTCCACAAATCCCTCAGGTGACCCTATCGGGTTTCGACTAGGAGAAGTCATGAGCGCTGGTGAAATCGTCGGCTTGACAGGGGGCGAGATTTACCCAGGTTCGGGGCCCTCGAAGAGGAAAAACCCTTACTCCTGCCTTCTGCTGATCTGTATTGGATGATTAGATCGGTTACAGGTTGCTCGAATCGAGAGCAGATCTCGAGTTCCGAGGCTTTTTGGTCGTGCGGTATTACTTGGTCCTCTCCTTGGGGGCTCTCCTGGCCTTATATAGATGGCCAGGTCTCGAGTTCTACCCGGAGAGGACTCAAACCCTAGCCGGGTCGGTTACAAATTTCCTAACTTAACCCGCAAGTTGATGCGGGTGGGCTTCACATGGGCCTTCTAGAGTACTCCAAGGATGCTTCCTTTTGGGCCTTGACCAGAAGGCCTGATAGGGGGTGTCCTTACCCGCAGGGTCCAGGATCCATATCTTCGTCAGCCTTACTCCATGGTGGCCATATAGTAACCCGGCTTTTCCCCCAAATACTTTGGTTTGACTTTCCAAGTCTAAACCCTAATAAAAATGTCAAGATTCCATACTCGATAACTGACCCTGATATCATGGGGTAGATCTCCTTCTCTTTTTTGTCCAGGTACTTTGCTCAGTTCTAGGCACATATCTCGCAGAATCCGCGCAGATAACCATTACCCCACAATTTCCGGCTTCCGGCCGTTGGGATAGACTCACCCCCACCTTATAAATAGTGCTCCGAGGGTAACCTAAAACCCATCGCTCCACTTCAATTCCCCCTTTCCTTCCTTGCTCCTTACGCCCTTGCAGCACCACCGCAAGAAGTTCGTGCTCGCCATTGAAGCAAAGCCGCCGCCGGCCGTATTCGTCCTCGAGCCATCTCGCGCCGTCGCCAAGCTTCACCGCCGCGCCTTCGTTCCACTCGCCAAGAGTCGCAAAGGGGCATTCGAGCCACGCCGTTCGCCGCCGTCGCGCTAGACTCCGATATCTCCAGTAAGCCCCTTGCACTCGTTTAATTTAGCCCCGCAATTTTCAATCCATCCATGATTGGATCTAGGTCAACCCGTGAGTCGTTCTTCCGATTGCATCAAATTAGATCGATTCGATGCTCGCCAACTCCTTTAACCACCTGCTAGATAGTTACAACTCATCCTCCTACCATTACTAGTCACCAAATCTCCCGTAAAATTGCTCGCAAACTTTCCCATCTAGATCCATTCCTTCTCGTTTTTCCGCTCATTGCATTAACACCCGGAAAATCCTCCTTTTCCAGTAGACACATGGGCAACCATCCATCTTCCCCAAATGCTTTTCCGTACGTAAGTGACCAATAATTTCCACAATTGTACTTAACACCCGGATACCTTGTAATCTCCACCTCATAGCGTGACACCCGGATAATCCTTAGATTCATACTTTCTTGATACCTTATACTCGGATAATCCAACACTTCCGGGTCTTATTTCCTATGCCTCTTTTTCTTGTGCTTTGCAGGTTGATCCCATGGCTCCCAAACGGCAAGGAAAACAGCCGACTCAGGCAAGGACTACCCAAACCATATCCGCCAACTGGGGGCGTTCCACAGCTACGAAGGCCAAGTTGGACGAGCTAGCCGAATTAGGAATTCTCCCTTCTCAGAAGGACATTCACTGGAGGGCGCCGGGCAACGAGACCCGGCCCACACCCGCCGATAACGAGGTAATCTGCTTCGTAGAGCACGTGACCCGGGGATTCCGTCCTCCGGGTCACCCTTTCTTCAGGGAGGTCTTAAGCCATTATGGCCTCCGGGTATTCGACATAGGGCCTAACTCTATGTTGAATATTACCCACTTCATCGTTCTATCCGAGTCGTACTTGTGCATACCGCCAAGTTTGACTCTCTTCATCGAACTATTCCAGTGTAAGCCGTGCCGCGAAAGTGGTGACGGAGCACTTCTTACTTGCGGCGGGGTATCCATCCAACTCCGCAAGAATTCACCAATGCCAACCCTCAATTTAAACTCCCACGTCAAACATT
Organism: Alopecurus myosuroides; assembly: GCA_028641055.1. NCBI lineage: Eukaryota > Viridiplantae > Streptophyta > Magnoliopsida > Poales > Poaceae > Alopecurus > Alopecurus myosuroides. Next base: position 82,689 of record JAPCYS010000535.1, read on the forward strand.
GGCAGCTGTCTTTCTTTTATTGCCACGATACCTCCCCAGACGGCGAAAAGAAACTGCCGGGTTACTCGGAAAGCCTCCTCGAACCTTCCGAGTCTTTCAATGCCTTTGCACCAGACTCAGACAGGGAGGCGATCCTTCCCTCATTAGCCAAGATAGCCATCCTCTCAGCCCAAGGCCTCCTCGGGCTAAATTTAGTAAAAACATGGGTTGATTTTCGGATCCAACCCAACTCCATCCGCACCAAATTGATGTGCGAGTATTCAGGGCACACCACAGATGCACTCCGATACTCCACCAAGAGCTTTGCGACCGGCGATACCAACAAGACCATCAAGGGCTTCTTGACAGAGAAGCTAGAGGCGATAAAGGGCATCACCGGGTTACCCCCGTTTACTCGGGAAAACCCGGCTCCAGCGGTAATATCCAATATTCATAACTTATTTCCACATTTTGACTTGATACAGCTTCTAACCCTTAGCCTCATTCTTTTGTCTTAGGCTGATGACCCTTTCTGGAGAGTTGAACCCTCCCCCCCTTCCAGAGACCCGGAAGAAAAGGACGAGCCGGCTGATGATAGTGAAGGTATTTGCACAGAACTTGTATAATCTTTACTCGTATCATTTTCCTCCCGTTTACCTTTTTTCCCACGAACACACACCCGGTTCGCAGGGCTGGAGGACGAAGGTGAGACCAACGAGGATGACCCGGAGGCAACCAAGTCTGATCAAGAAGCAACAGTTGGAGCCAAGAGGAAGGCCAGAGGGGCAGTGTCCAAGGTTCCTTTTTTCTCGTTATCCTCTGAACCTTACTCCTTTGACGCCATGCGACGACTTAACCATCAATTATCAAATTCGTCGTGCTTGAAGGATTCTGTCCCAGCCAAGCGCAGAGTAACTCGGAGCTCCCCGGGTGAAGATCCCCTTAACCCGGGCATCTCTACCCCCTCGGTCCATCGTGCCAGTGCTCCTTCGTCCCGTCCTTCCGACTCTCCTCAATGCCACCCTTCTCCTAACCATCCACGTGCCGGCAATTCCGGGTTCCGTTAGTGGTCCCTGTGACGACCTCATCTGCTCCAGCGGTGAGCTCCCGCCGGACTACACCGTGAATGCCGGGTAAGTTTTTGCTACATGATTTCCTTTGACGTCTGACAAGTTTCCACTCAAGCCACCGTCACCACTAATAACTGCCTTTTCTCATCTTTCTTTCAGCACTCAAGTCACCGTCAGTGACCCGGAAAATGTAGAGACGGATAACCATCGGGCAGAGAAGCCGACTAAGAACGTAGACGCCGCGACTGGCGGTGATACGGCGAATAACCAGGAACAAGGCCCTCTGAACAATCCGCTTCCCCGAGCCGCCGGATCTCCTTCCTCATCGGAACCAGTAGACGAGGAGATCGAGGTTCTGGACACAAGGATGGGTTCTCCCAACCCGGGTACTCAAACTGTCCGGGTCTCGACCCCAAGGGCGGGGAGAGCTCCCCCACCAGGCGACCAGGCTGCCGGCTCTTCCGGTACTCGACCCGAGGAACTGACGTTTGCCCAGATGCTGGAAACCCTGCGCACTTTAAGGGCTAATGAAGAAAACATCTTGGGGGCTTAATAGCCAAACACGAGGTAAATCCGACTGATGTTGCTTGTGCCCTTATCCAGTCCCCAAGTTCCGAGTGAATTGATTCATAATTTGCTTGGGACTTTATTATACAAGCGACTGATAACTTGCCCCTCTACCCGACTAATCCTTGTTTGCATCCATGCAGTCTTTCGTGACTCAATCTGAGGAGAAACTGGCAGACGCCACCAAGCTCATTGAAAAGGAGGTAGCTTTGCGTGAAGCAGCCGAGGCTGAGGCCAGGAGGAATAGGCTGATAATGAGGAAATATAGGAAAAGGGCTCACAAAGCAGAAGATGATCTAACAAGCCTTTCTGTCCAAATATCTGACACATATCGTGCTTTACTTGGTACGTTTCCTCCTCCGGGTTTATCCTTTTGATAGATAGCAAGAGTTTTCCCGACTTATGCTTCCATTTTTTCAGGCCCGGACGAAGCCATGCCGGATGAGGATGACATTGCCAAGCTGAAAACTATGAAGAGCGTTATCAGGCAGCTATGTGCCGGAACCAAATGGATCCTTCAGGAATTACGGTGGCCGGGTAAAGGACATGTTGATCTGAAGAGGATGCTGGATGCCTTCTCCACTATTCCTGAGTGGATTTGGCACTGGAAACGCTCGTCTTGCCGGGTTGGAGTGACCCGGGGGCTTGCACTTGCCAAGGCTTATTTCCCCAAGCTCGAGCTAGTGAAGCTTATGGGCGGCTTCCCAGAGTTCAAGCTTGATGGGTCCAAGTTCTCGGTGAAGGATTTTCAGGCCGTCCAGAAGGAGGTCCGTTACCCGGCCAGCGTGATCGCTGACGACCTGGATGTTAATATCCTTGTTCCAGCATATGATGATGCTGGCGAAGCGATTAAGTCAGATCTTCCGAGCCGTATGATATGCTGGCTCGGTGGAAGGAGGAAGCTGCTGCGTTGAGGGCGGAGGCTGCCAAGAAGCAAGCTGAAGCCGGCTCTGCCCCCGCTACCTCAACGCCAGTCGTTCCACCTCCTGCACGGGCTGGTACCACTGATCCGGGTGCTGCTGCTACCACCAATGATGGCAAGGGCAAGGCCAAGATGAACGCCGAGTGACATCTGATCTCTAACGCCTCTTCTTATGCACCGGTCGGCCAACGTGCTGTTTAAACAGTTATATTTTGGGTGGTGCGCCTGTGCACCTTTGATATCTTTTCACCGGGATTTGTAATGCACGCTAAGGTCTTGATATACTCTATGTCTCTTCCGGCCTTTTTAAATTTATCCACTATTGAGCTCGTCTGTTCTCGATATCCGGCTTTCTTTATTGTTCCTTTTGTGAAACTCGATTTCCGGGTCTCATGGGTGTTGACAAGCGGATTTGCTTCTAAATCCCCAAGTCCCCAAGACTCGGATATTTGGGTTTTTGGAATTCTACAAGTAAGCAATTTTTTCTCTTTTCAAGATTTCAAGTCACCCGGACCCGGATCTCCAAGTCTAGGACACTTGATCTTGAAAGGAGAACGAATTGCCTACTGCTAAATTCACAAAGATCCCTGAGTCGTTTCACATAGGATTTGAAGTTATGCTTAATATCGTTGAGTTTCCAGCTGTTTAGCCTTGTACTCTGCATAACTTGTGGTTTAGATGACCCTTTTGACTATCTTGTACTGTAAGCCGGCTTTCGCGTGGATACCATGTTGTTACATCTATACGAAAACGTGGCCAGTCAAGCCCCGTCGGGTTTCATGGCTGACTGTAATCGTAAGCGAACAAATCATGCCACTTTAGTGCGAGTCACATCGAGCTTAAGTAAGAATAGCCAAAAAATTTGGACTTCTTTGTCCGGTTATAAGATTGTAGCCGTACTCGTTTGCAAGTAATCGGCCCTTATAACTCATAGGCATCATGGGGGTCTTTGAGTTCGTAACTGTGCTATTCAAGCGACCAGCCCCCAAGACCTAGATATACGCATCATACTGAGAGTACAGAATCTGATAATAACCATATCTTTTCTTGATAATCACCTCTTTACTTGATATAAAAAATCTAGGTCAGCAAGCCGCCTCATTAAAAACCCGTCCAGTCCCCAAGGGTACCCTGGATAGGAAAAGAGTACGTCTGAAAACCTGCTGCCTGTTACATCGTTCAATTCCATATGCCAACACAATTTTTGCTAAGTATAATATGGACGTAGCTGAGCCACGTTCCACGGTCTGTCTCTTTCTTGCATAGATGAAGTGGTGTGAGCGGTGTCATTAAATGTGGTCGACTCTTCCCTTGCATCTATCAAGTAATATGACCCATTATGCAAATTCCGGCTTATGATAAACGGTCCTTCCCAGGGTGGTGATAACTTGTGCTTTCCTTCGTTCGACTGTACCAGGCGCAGAACCAGGTCTCCTTTCTGGAAGACCCGGGTTTTCACGTGCCGGCTATGATACCTTCGTAAATCCTGCTGATATATGGCCGATCTTTCCAGGGCTTGTTCCCTTTGCTCTTCTAACATATCCACAGCATCTTGCCGGGTTTTTTCATTCTCCACTTCGACGTATGCTGATACTCGTGGTGAATCATGAATAATATCACTCGGTAGCACTGCCTCCGCGCCATAGACCATGAAGAAGGGTGTCATCTGAGTAGATCTATTAGGCGTGGTATTGATACCCCAAACCACAGAAGGAAGTTCTTCGACCCATGCGCCAGCTGCCCTGATACAGGGGACTCGTAATCGTGGTTTTAATCCGCGAAGCAATTCTTGGTTTGCCCTCTCCACTTGTCCATTGGCCTGCAGATGAGCCACTGATGCGACTTCAAGCCGGATTCCATTGTTGCCACAGAACCTCTCCATCTCACCAAGGGACATGTTGGTTCCATTGTCGGTAATTATGCTGTGGGGATACCCGAACCGGTAGATAATCCTTTTCAGGAACTTGACTGCTGTGGCTGATTCGCAATTAGTAACTGGCATAACCTCAACCCATTTGGTAAACTTATCAATAGCCACCAAAAGATGTGTCTTCTTGCATGGTGACATATGAAATGGGCCAACCATGTCCATGCCCCAGACAGCGAACGGCCAAGTTAACGGGATGGTCCGTAACTCCATAGCCGGCACATGGGTTTGGCGAGCGTACCTTTGACATCCGTCACACCTTGCTACCAATCGTTCCGCGTCTGCTAGAGCCGTGAGCCAGAAAAACCCGTGTCGATAAGCTTTAGCCACGAGAGATCTTGTGGACGCATGATGTCCACAGTCGCCTTCGTGGATTTCCTTGAGAATCTGTCGGCCTTCTTCTGGCGCTACGCAGCGCAAAAAGACCCCTGCTGCGCTTCTCTTATATAATTCCCCATTGATGATAGAATATCCCTTTGCTCGCCTCAAAATTTGCCTCGCTAATACCTCTTGCTGTGGTAACTCGCCTCGCGATAGGTAGGCCAAAAACGGTTCTGTCCATTCGGGAATAGTACGTACAGTGGCCACAAGTCCTGAATCCGGGTCTTGATTTGCCAATTCCTCCTCTGACTCGGTTTTAACTGATGGTCGCCATAATTCATCCAGGAAAAAGTTAGGTGGAACCGGCTCTCTGCGCGAGCCGAGTCTAGCGAGTGCGTCGGCTGCCTCATTCTTTCTTCTGTCTATATGCTCCACCTCATACCCGGAAAAACATCCTGCAACCCTATCAACTTCCCTGCGGTATGCTGCCATAGTTGCGTCCTTTCTATCCCAAGTTCCTGACACTGCTGTACCACAAGGTCCGAATCTCCGAAACACCGTATCCTCTTGACGTTCATCTCCTTGGCTACCCTTAAGCCGTGCAATAGGGCCTCATACTCGGCCACGTTGTTGGAAAAGTCAAAGTGAATTTGTAGTACGTAACTTAATTTATCTCCTTTGGGTGACGTTAGCACCACCCCAGCTCCTGATCCCTCGTATTCCTTAGATCCATCGAAGTGCATGATCCATGATTCGGAATTTGGAACCGTCGTAGTCATGCCTGTATGTGTCCAGTCGTTAACGAAATCAATTAAAGCTTGAGATTTGATTGCTGACCTGGGTTCGTAGTTGATGTGATAATCCCCCATCTCTATCGCCCACTTGGCTATTCTTCCCGTCGCGTCCGAGTTTCTGATGATATCCGACATTGGTATTGAACTAACCACTGTTATGGGGTGTTCTTGAAAATACGGCTTCAACTTCCGGCTAGCCATAAAGACCCCGAACACCAACTTTTGCCAATGCGGATAGCGCTGCTTTTCTTCTGATAATACCTCGCTGACGTAATAAACCGGTCTCTGAACCGGGTAACCCTTCCCATCCTCTTTGCGCTCCACAACAACTACTGCGCTGACGGCTCGGGGGCCAGCTGCCACGTATAGCAACATAGGTTAGCCGCTAGTAGGTTTCAACGGTCTAACGTGCTTCATAACCTCCTTCCGCCTCTTGATCCCATACGAATTTATCTGATTTCCTCAAGAGCCGGTACAAGGGTATTGCTTTTTCTCCGAGCCTGGATATGAATCGGCTCAAGGCTGCTACGCAGCCCGTGAGCTTTTGAACATGCTTCAAATTTTCTGGCTTTTTCAGACTCTGGATGGCCTTGATTTTGTCCGGGTTTGCCTCGATCCCTCTCTCGGAAACGATAAAGTCGAGTAACTTCCCGGCTGGAACTCCGAACACGCACTTTGTCGGGTTAAGCTTCATCTGATATCTCCTCAAATTTTTGAACGTCTCCTTTAGATCATCGATAAATGTCTCGCCTTCCTGGTCTTGATGACCACATCATCCACATAGGCATGGACGTTGCGTCCAATTTGGTCCTTGAAGCACTTTTGAATACACCGTTGGTAAGTTGCACCGGCGTTCTTCAATCCAAACGTCATAGTTTTATAACAGAAGGCCCCAAAAGGGGTTATGAATGATGTTTTCTCCCAATCCTCCCTCTTGAGCTTAATCTGATGATACCCGGAATATGTGTCCAGGAAGCATAATAGATCGCTTCCAGCTACTGCGTCTATAATCTGATCTATCCTTGGTAGTGCGAACGGATCCTTTGGGCAATGTTTGTTGAGACTCGTAAAATCAATGCACATCCTCCACTCATTGGTCTTTTTCATCACTAGGACTGGGTTTGCCAACCAATCCGGGTGAAATACTTCCATGATAAAGCCGGCTGCCAATAGCCGAGCGATCTCTTCGCCTATAGCCTTCCTTCTTTCCTCATTCATTTTCCTCAAACCCTGCTTCACGGGCCTGGACTTGGGATCTACATGCAAACTGTGCTCGGCCAGCTCTATAGGGATACCCGGCATGTCGCTAGGTGTCCAGGCGAACACGTCTGCATTTGAACGAATAAACTCCACAAGTGCCTTCTCCTGCTCTTTTTCCAAATTGGACCCTATGGTAAATTGCTTAGTGGAATCACCTTCGACAAAATCAACCTTCTTTGTGTCTTGCGCTGCCTTGAATTTTGCTCTCTGTCCTCAGTATTCGGCTTTTTCAAGGCTGTTCTATCATCCGGATTTACTTGAGACCGGTAATATTCGAGTTCTTCCTTTCTGCACGCTTGCTCGGCCATTACTGAATCTCCTTCATCACACTCAGCCGCTATATCCCGGCTCCCATGTATGGTGATAGTCCGTTTAGGACCCGGGATTTTTAGCTGCAAATACACATAACACGGCCTAGCCATGAATTTAGCATAAGCCGGTCTTCCAAACAGCGCGTGATAAAGACTGCCCAATTTGACCACCTCGAATGTGCCACTCAACTCGATAATTATCCGCCGATTCTCCGAAAGCAACCTCCAAGGTGATCTTTCCCTCGGGGCTCGCCGAGTGACCCGGCACGATCCCATGAAAGACCGTCGAACTTTCTGTAACTGGGACTCTTTGAGACTCATCCGTAAGAAGGTTTCCCAATAAAGGATGTTGATACTATTTCACCGTCCATCAGGACCTTTTTCAGTTCGTAACCATTAACCTGTGGAGCAACCACCAATGCCAAGACTCCTGGACGCTCTACTCTTTCCGGATGATCTCTTCTACTCCACGTTACCTCTTGTTCCGCCCATCTAAGGTATCCGGGCGCAGCCGAGGAAACCGAATTTACTGCTTGCTTTAATGTCTCTTTGTTCCTGCTAGAAGTTCCTGTAGTATGCACATGATATTGTCCTTTAAATCAGGCGTACGTACCATACCGATGAAGATGTTGATCCGGCCGATCGTCACCGTAGATCCGGACTCGAGGTGATCCGACCCTGGCCCCCAGCCGGAATCGTCCACCATCTTTTCTCCTTTGTGGTTGATGTAGATCTCGCCCACGACAAGATTCTCCATGTTCTTCCGAGCTTCTCCCGTGATGTAAACACCTTTGGACGCAGGCCCCATGGTGGACGCCAATTGTCGTGGGATAATCACGGCAGACGTTGGGGGTAACTGATCTTGGGGCAAGACGACACAGGCGTTTGGGAGAGGGTTTAGCTCAGAGGAAACATGATGCAACTCGATCTGGTAGCCGGCAATCAAAGTCACCGAGTCTCCAATCTTGATATAACTCAACTCTGGGATTACACTAGATGCTCGATATCAGGCGATATTGCTAGGGTTCTTAGATCTCAGTCTAAACTAGACCTAGGGGTCGGTTTATATAGCGCCCGTACCCCTCGGCCCTATTCTCCAAGGCGCATCTTGAATCCTATCCGGACACCGCTTGTAAACCCTAACTTTCCTTACCGTAACCCACAATCCGGGTTACGAGGCCTACAAACTTTGGGCCTTCCAGAAGCTTCATTATCCTTAACCAGGTTGCGCACCGTGTTCCTTGGGGGTTACGCCTTGGAGTTGGCCTACCGGGTTATTATCCCCCATCAGAGCGGGAGCAAGTATTGGTTGGGTTGGACCCGAACCGGAAATGGACTGATTTTGTGAGTCGGACTCACAGAGGGAATGGGCCACAAGTGTTGTGCAGCCCACTACCATACGCTATATAAAGAGGGGCGCAGGTTGCCCACCGGGCACGTTAGTCCACTCTCCCATGCGTTGGGAACCCTAGCCCCACTCAGTCCAGCCGTCGCACCAGACCTAGCAGTCTGCCGTCGGAGCTCCTCCTCATACGTGTGGATACCGGCAGAGGTGTTGTACGTTCAGCACTTCGACGTTCGAGGGATTGGATCGGCCGGATCGGATCGTGGGACTGCACTGCCCCGACGCGCTGCATCGATAATCCGCACCTGCACGTCTAGTGGTAATCATCGTGGTTTTCTACCTCGGCTAGATCTTGGAAGCATCGCGTAGGAAAAAAAATTTGTTTATATCTACGCGTTCCAACAGGAGAGTGCATGGAACATCAGCGTTCTGCGGAAAACATGAAAGCCGTCAGAGATGCCAGTCTAAGGCAAAGGAAGATGAAGCGGACCGACGCTCCAACGCTTAACTATTTACCTGGCTAGCGATGGCGTCGAGCTCCTCTAGTGGCGAGGGGGCAACGACGGCGGGCGTGCTAGTGATGACTGGCGAGGGACCACCGGCGGTGGGCATGCAACTGATGACCATGCGGTTGTTCGTTGGTGCCCGCTCTTCATTTGGCGGAGGACCGCCGACTGTGGGCGTGCAACGGATGGTTAGGCGACTTTCGGCGGGCGGAATCAGCATCGGCGCCGTGTTGTAGGCGGGCAGAGTCACCAGTGGGTCCGCCACCATGGCGTTGGCCGGCGAGACTCTGGACAAGTCTCTTGAGTTGCTGCCCTGCATGCTAGGCACCAGGCATAGCCCTGTTGACCTCCCTGATCCCATTGAGTAACCACTGAGAAGAAGGCATGAAAAACGTTGCCGATGTGTTCTGCCAAAGCTTTATTGACAATATTCGTAATATCGTCAACTTTGGACTTCAGATCTGCAATCTCGCGATCGCGGGCTTCGTCACGTTGGAAATCTTTGATGGTCTTCCTTCTTTCCCTTCTCGCCTCCTTGGGCTCCTTGTAGTACTTGTTGCTGACAATGGCTACAGAAATTCTTTGCAGAAATTTCTGTTTGTTGGGAACCCCAAAACGAGGGTGTGTGATGAGTGTAGGGGTAAGAATTTCCCTCTGTTAAGAACCAGGGTTATCAATCCAGTAGGAGGAAGAGGATCTTTGGAAGGTTGATGCCACTGACGCTGGTGATGGCGCCTTACCAGTGTCAGCAACAACGCGGAAGCTGCACAGAGCACAACCTAAATACTTGTCCCAACGGTACAGTGAGGTTGTCAATCTCACCGGTCCTTCTGAAAACAAAGATAAGAGTATAGTGTGGAAAATAGTGTAAGTAAAGAAAGCAGGAAATTGTAGTGGTTTGTTTACAGTGTAAGAAAAATGAACCGGGGTTTATAGGTTCACTAGTGGTGTTTCTCCATAAAAGATAGCATGCTGGGTGAACAATTAAAGCTGGGCAATTGACAAATAAAGCTTGCACCGTAGTGCACATTCATGACATGATGACTATTATGATATTTAGTGCGGGCATTACAACAATATACATAGACCGTAATCCAACGGCATCTATGACTAATAATCCACCATGGGTTATCATCCGAACACCCTTGGAGTCACTAGCAACTACTTGGCCAGAGCAAACACTAGCAACGGAAAGCATGCAAGATCACAAATAGCATATGCAATAAAGACTATAATCAACTTGGCATAAGTTCAATATTCATCGGATCCCAGCAAACACAGCACATAGAGTTACATAAGAACAATCTCGATCATGTTAGGCAGCTCACGAGATCTAAACATGGAGGCATATGAGGAGGAGACAACCATCTAGCTACTGCTATGGACCCGTAGTCCAAGGATGAACTACTCACGCATCACTCCGGAGGCAGGCATGGTGATGAATAGGCCCCCGGTGATGATTTCCTCTCCGGCAGGGTTCGAGGAGACACCTTCTTAACCCCCTGATCAAGGGTTGACAATGGCGGAGGCTGTGGAAATTTTCGGGAATTTTGATCAGGTGCCTAGGGTTTTCCATCCGGGGGAATAAATAGGCGAAAGGGCAAAGGCGGTGGAGCCCTGGGGGCCCCACGCCACCAGCTGGCGCGGCCAAGGGGGGCGCGCCACCCCATGGTGTCGCCCCCTGGTGCTCGTCTTCGACTCCTCTTTGGTCTTCTGGATACTTTCGGGGAAAATAGGCACTTCGGGCTTTGTGGGGTATGATGTCTACGCACGCTTCTATTCTTGTAAACAGTGTTGGGCCTCCAAGTGCAGAGGTTTGTAGAATAACGGCAAGTTTCCCTTAAGTGGATCACCCAAGGTTTATTGAACTCAGGGAGGTAGAGGTCAAAGATATCCCTGTCAAGCAACCCTGCAATCAAGATACAAGAAGTCTCTTGTGTCCCCAACACACCCAATATACTTTTCAGGTATATAGGTGCACTAGTTTGGCGAAGAGAGAGTAAAATGCAAGTAATATGGGTGATAGTAATTGATAATAGCAATCCGAAAATAAAAATGGCAGCAAGCAAACATGTAGCAGAACATGCGGAAAATGGTGTTTCAATGCTTGGAAATAAGGCCTAGGGATCCTACTTTCACTAGTGGACACTCTCAACAATGATCACATAATTGAATGCATAAATATCATCTCTTCACTATTCTACTCCGAACCACTCTCCGGTCGATTAACGAACACTAATCATTGCTTAGGGCTTTAAGAACACTCCTCAAGTCTATATTCCCTCTCTAGGGCACCCCAATGTCACTACGAGCACCATAAATTAGTAAACAAACGCCACAATTTCATAGGTTCACCTTCCAACACAAGATATAAATATCATGCTAAACCACACGGAGCACACATTGTCACCTTTGCCCCGTGATCAAAGTGTTTATGGAGATAAGAAAACCACTTGAGTAGCATAACAGATGAAGATAAATCTACAGATTCAACTAGATTACAAAGCTCATGATCACATAAAGATCACACCATGGGAGAGAAAGATGAACCACATAGCTACCGTTAGAGCCCTCAGCCTCGGGGGAGAACTACTCCCTCCTCATCATAGGAGACATCAACAGCGATGGAGATGGCTTCCAGGGGCACTTCCCCGTCCGGCAGGGTGCGAGAACAAAGATCTGTCCCCCGAAACTTGTCGGCGGCGGCAGCGGAGCAACGTATGTATTTCGTGGAAAAGGTCGATTCTTTTAGGGTTTATGCCTCGGGGAGTATATATGGGCGAAAGGGCGATGCCGGGAGGTGGCCAGGGGGCCCACACCGCTAGCTGGCGCGACCAGGGGGACCCGCGCCACCCCATGGTATGGCCACCCTGTGGCCCCCCTCCAGGGCTCTTCGGGACTTCTGGATGCTTTTCGGGACTTTTAGGACTTCTAGCTTTCGAATTTTCCAATTCCGAGATATTTTCAGAACAACTTTTCTAAAACTAAAAATAGCAGAAAACAGGGAATTGGCTCTGTGGCATCTTGTTAATAGGTTAGTTCGGGAAAACATAATAAAACTTAGGAAAACATACGGAAAACATGTAGCAGTTGGCATAATATCAACATGGAAGATCAGAAATTATAGATACGTTTGAGACGTATCAAGATCCCCAAGCTTAGTTCCTACTAGTCCTCGAGTAGGTAAACGATAAAACAAAATAATTTCTGAGGTGACATGCTACCACATAATCGTGATCATAATATGTAAAGTAGAGCATGTAAACTAGGATCAAATGAACTAAAGCTCTGATCTATATTTGATATCAACAGGTAATGCATAAACAAATAAGAAGAAAGAAGCAAAATTGTTAATGAATCAATACAAAAAGACTATCAACCGTGCAAAGTTTATTAGAGATTATTTAAGCTTTTAAGAACAACAATATCATGCACGTCAAACGATCTTCACAACCCCTGTTAGGTTCAAGTCAAGCTTTCCACACGATGCAATGCTTGAATCTTAAACTATTTGTGCACTAAAAAAACAAGCAAGTGTTCTGAGTTGGTCCCTGACACCGGGATTTTATGGATAATAGAACATTATGGGGGGTTTAGAAGGTCAATGGAAGAAAGGCTCACAAAGCTGAAAGTGGTCATTAGACAAGAGAAAGTCTTACAACCGAAGCTATGCAAGGAGTGGGGATTGCCACACAACGGATGCACATAGAGCCATAAGTGTATGAAATCTCTCCAATGGAACTAGTGGGGGTGCATCCAACTTGCTTGCTCACGAAGACCTGAGCTCATTTGAGGAGCTCATCATTGGATATACAAGCCAAGTTCTATAATGTAAAGTTCCCCACATAGTTATGAATGAATGATAATATGAAAACTCTCCCCAAACTGAAGTATTGGTGCTAAACATGAAGCACAAGTGTGTTATAAATGATAGTGATGCGCCCCCTCTCTCTTTGGCCCCCTTTTTTATGGGCTTTTTCATTTTTTTATTTTTTTATTTTATATATCATCACCGGTAGGGGCAACATCCTATATTACAATGAATCATCACACTTTTAGTAATCAGAACTCATAAAGAAATATCTCTGATGTCTCTAACTCCATGCTCCTGCCTGTGTAGCAGTATGCATAAATAACATGAAGCTCATCATCAGTCATAATGGAGGAGGATGTTGCGCAGCAATATATCTCGGAATGGCTATGGAAATGCCATGATAGGTAGGTATGGTGGCTGTTTTGAGGAAGAATATATGGGGTTATGTGTAGGAGAACAAAGTCCTCCCACGGGATTTGGATGCACTGGCGAAGTTTGCACCAACTCTCAATGTGAGAAAGGGCAATGCACAGCACCGAAGAGGCTAGCAAATATGGATGGTGGAAGTGCCAGGAACCGCAACATAGACTAACAAGTTAAAAGATTTCACAAGGCAAATCATCTTACAATACAAAGTGCAAATCAGTCCAAGAGGGTCCGTGGCCGTGACAAGTCTCTTAGCTACCCCGACCGTAGCGCGTAACAAAAGGCCGATCAGAAATGTATCATCGTAGCAATTTATACCATTGTTTCTATCAGCTGGTAATTTAAGTGTGACACAGCTTCAAGTTTCTTAGACCAACCATTAAATTTTATACTTACTAGTCCTTCCCGTTTATCCATTAAGAAAATTAATATGTGAAAACAACAGCAATGATTCAAGTGAAGCAGTTTAGTGATCTACAAGACCATGCGAATTTTTCCACTATACCAACTACCACATAAGCATTCCTATTTCCAATCAAACACACAAATGAGAACCACCTAACTAAAAAATCTAACAGCTCTAAATAAGAGATGCATGAAAACAAAGGCTAAACGCAGTACTTGCAAATAGTGAACACTCACAGAACAATAAGAATGAAAACTAGAGTGTTCTAAGCAATGAAAACGGAGTGTGTCTCTCTCCACACAAGTATGATAAGATCCAACCATAAACTACAATATAAAACCAAACAAACTGAAAACAAAAATAAGACGCTCCAAGTAAAGCACATAAGATGTGACTGAATAAAAATATAGTTTCACTAGAAGTTACCTGATAATTTGTTGATGAAGAAGGGGATGCCTTGGGCATCGCCAAGCTTAGACGCTTGAGTCTTCTTGAAATTTTATAGGTTCTACCACCGGGGCATCCCCAAACTTATGCTCTTCACTCTTATTGATCACATCATATATCCTCTTTCTCTTGACCCTTGAAACTTCCTTCACACCGAACTTCTCACAATCTTCATTAGCAACGTTAATTCAATCGAAATAATAAATTCACATGGTTCAGTTTCAACACAATCTTAACACTCATAAACACATTAGCTATGGTCAAAACTTCTTTTAAAACTCTTATTCTCAAAAGAACACCAAAGAAAGAGATTAAGATGCAAATGCAATTATTGGCAGAATCTGTCAAAACAGAACAGGAGGCAAAGATGATTTTTTATCGAAAATATTATGTTTCTAAAATCAAAAAGTGGTCAACTAAGAAAGTTGCGGAATTAGATGTGGAATAAGCACAAAAAAAAATTCAGATCATTCTGATCTTCGAGGATTTTATACGATGTTTTACAGTGGACAGCAGAAATCTGTTTTCTGCGCAGAAATCCGAAATATAGCCTCAATTTTCCACTAGAGGCTTTACTTGGCTCAACAAAACACAAAAGAAAAGATACAGCGGGGTTGCTAAAGAAACATACAACACCCAGGTGCAAAGAAAACAAAAGAAAACAACGGAAATGGGTTGAAAACGGAGAAATAAAACGGGTTGTCTCCCGGTAGCGCTTTTCTTTAACGCCTTTCAGCTAGGCACGATGATTTTTAAAAGATGCTCACATAAGAATAAGAGTTGAAGCACAATAAGAGAGCATCAAGAAGCAAATATAAAACACATTTAATTCTAACTCACTTCCTATGAAAAAAATCTTGTAGAAAAACAAGTCAACGAAGCACAAAGTAACAAGCATAGGAAAGCAAAACAAGTGCAACTTAAAAAAATTCAACGTAAAGAGGGGAAACTTAATACTGTTGAGATGCATAAAACCATGTTTCCCTCTCTCATAATAACTTTCAGTAACATCATGAATAAAATTAACAACATAACTATCACATGAAATATTCTTATCATGAGCCACATGCATAAAAGAATAATTACTCTCCACATAAGCATAGTAATTCTTATTAATAGGAGCGGGAGCAAATTTAACAAAATAGATATCATTATCATTATCATCACCATAATCATCAAACATAGGAGGCATTTTGCAATCATAATTAATTTTCTCCTTAATAGTAGGTGGACTGAAAATATCATAATCATTATAACCATCATAAAGAACTCCAACATGATAGACAAGTTGTATATTAGGGAGATGGTTTTGGGTAATCCCTCCATAACTATGACAAGTTTCATAAGGATAATTGTAATCATAGCCTATGTTATAGCATCTTTTATAATAGTTATCAAAGAATTGAGGCAAAGTATCATCATAGGCAATAGAATAGTTATCTTTCAGTGTGCATTCATTTGTAAATATATCATCATTTTTACTAGAAAGAAATGTATCAAGCATATCATAAATAGTAAAAGGATTTTCAAACACATCATCCACAAGATTAGAGCTTTCTTTATCACCATTGGAAGGAAAATGGATGGTACTAATTGTACAACAATTATCATCATTTTCAGAAATGGTACCAAAGAGGTTTTCAATATCAAAAGTAGTGTGTTTCTCCCAATCATGGTCACTTTTATAAATAGCAGGCATAGGAAAATCATCGAGTTCAGACTCATCAGCAAAAGCTGTAATATGAGAAACATGCTTAGGGAGAGATACCGTTATCGTTATTCTAAAGGCAACAAAAAATCGACATACTACTCAATCAAGGGAAAACGGCTAAGTCCTAAATTCATCGAAAAATCCGGCATGACATTTGCTAATTTTCTAACACTAGAGTGCCCGATTTTTGCCGAAACGGAAATTAATCAACATTTCGGTGAAATGGGAAACTCATTTGAATTCCCTGCAAAAAAAATTAACGGCTCGATGGCCGGACAGATTTCCAAAACATGATTCACATGCCAAAAAATGGCACAATCATTATACATGCCAGATCTGGACAGCAACATGTAGCTCTACACCAGCAACACAAGATTTTTTACCACTAGGCCACAATAATCTGCAACATTTTTTTTAGCACAACGGGATCACAAGAAAAAAAAACAAGAACCATAGCAAAGAAGCTGGCTAGTATTCAACCACACACCACCAGCAACCCAAATCATGCATACACCTTACAAATTATCATATTCAAAACGAGACCAGCAACCCTTTTTTACCTGTGCCAACCAGGGTAAATTATCTAAGTTAGAGAAGGCAGAAAATAGCATGAACATGCCTTCTGTTCAACATGTTTTCACTTCCTTACATATTTTCTAAACATATTAAAAATGTGTTTCTGCAATTTCAAGTCATGATCTTCAAAACCCAATTTGAATATAATGATTTGGGGTACATTTTGGTCTTCAACTCTGCTTGTACTTTTGGATGATTATAACAGTGGCTAGGGCTCAGGAATTTTTCTAAGTCATAGAAACTGAATTTTTTCTTTTCTGAAATTGTTTCTAGATGAGATCAATTCAGGTGTGTGTGTTGGGATAGTGTGTCTAATGTGATCTAAATTCCACTCCATACCTATGGCTGAACCATTTTGAACTAGAAAGTAGTAACACTAGTTAAAATGTGCGAGAACAACATGTGAAGCATTTCATATTCTTTAAAACAATCACAAGGACATCTACACTAAAAATAAGTAAATCTCTCCATGGATTTAGTGTTGGTACGGGTAGTAAGTTGTCGTGCAAGTATCAGGTTCAGTGTTGGTACTGGTAGTAGTAGAAACTAACACCATATGCACTGGTCATCAAAGAAGGTCTTGAGTGGTATTTTCCTTATGCTAGGGTATCAATAGTTAAATAGAAGAGAACGACCAAAAACAGAGCAACTTGACTGCAACATAACCATGGGAGACTTCAACGTTGGGTTACAAACAAATGGAAGTACATGCATGCAGCTATGACCTATGAGAATGGTTCACTTAATCTATGACAGGTAAACCGTTCCTCCTGATGCTCTTGACTGATTGACCACCTGCCGTCATTGACATCGATATCAACCCAGGTCTGGGTCATGCTCATCTTGCATGTAGTATTTTAACTCTGCTTCTGTCACTGGGGATTAACATCGGGATGTTGCACATACATGCTCATTCCCATGTTGTTTCTGTTTTAGGGAAATGAACCAAATCTCCATGTCCATGCATCTCATTCTCTAGAATAATTACTTCTTAGTTGCACTTGCTACTTACCATGCCGAATCAATGGTGCTTACCGTGCTATCTATCGCAAATTGCTACTACCAAGAGAGGGGAGCATATATTTGTAGTGTAAGGCTACTATGGTGAATGTAATTTTGAATAGTTTCTTTATGTTTGATGGATTTATATGGGTCCTTTTCATATCCATATTATGACAATACTTTGAACTTAATCTTTCTTCTAAGGTTGTGATGATGAAATTTGCTTCTAGAATAGTAGAAACCGCACATGCATTGTTACTTACTGATTTTACTTTGTTTGTGTGAATCCTACGTCTTCTTTTGTAGATTTCATGGTCTTACCGGATATATAAACCCAAACAGGCATGCATCCATCTTTCTGTCTATCTTATTAAGCCTAAACAGATCAATCAAAATTAACAGGGGCTGTCACGGAGTGAGGATGCCGACGACCACAGGAACAGGGGAATCCCCAAGAACAATTCAGACCTGAATGAATCGAGCGTGGTAGCCTTCGGCACGATGGGCACTGTGTGGAGGAAGGGAGCAAGAGGGGTCTTACCCTGTAGGTGGACGGCGTCGAGGAATACGGTGTCGAGGGAAGAAGACGGCGGCCTTGGCGTCACTGGCGCCGCGGTCGATGCAGACGGGGACGGCACGTCACTCCTCCTCCTAGGTCACGGAGCTCCTCCTCTTAGGCCGCGGTGGATGCAGACGGGGATGGCTCGACACTCCTCCTCCTCCCTCGCTCCTCCTCCTAGGTCACGGCGCCTCCTCCCTCCTTCTCCCTCGCTCCTCCTCTCCTAGGACACGGCATCTCCTCCCTCCTCCTTCTGATCACGGATTGGGATTGGGCCGGGATGGCGCGACAATATGGACGATGGTGGTGATGGCGGTGTGGGCGGCTAGAGGGCGACGAGGTTAGGTGCGTTAGGCTGCTAGAGCTGCAACGGGGCTAGCGCGGTGGTGCGGCGAGCGCGGATGCGAATCGACAATAAGAAGGGGAAGATAGAGAAAGGGCCAAGAATGACCTCGATCGGTATCTAATCGCAATAGCCGTGGCGCACCTCGCATCGGTGCGTCACGCCTATCTTAACCATGGAGCACCACGCCGGTGGTGCTTCACGCCTATTCTTAGTATCTGTTCAAAAACATCGTGCGCGGTTATGTATCAACAATCGTGACTTAGTCCAGTGGCTACTACCCATGTTGCCCTGCTATCCACCCAAGTTCGAATTCTCCCCCCCCCCCCCTTCACTTAATTTTTCTTACCTTTCACTTAATTTTTTCTTACCAAATAAAATATAGTAGATCAATATAAATGTAAAAATATGTTGATTAACTGAAACATCTAAAATAAATGTGTTGGTTAACTTAACTATTCTGTTAATTGTGTATGATAAATGATTATATAATGAAATTTGCAAAATCGATATAAATTCAGAAAATCTCAAATAAAGTGTAGATTAATTTAGAAATCATAAAATCTCAAATATATATAATACATCATCATAATTTTGTCGAATTCACGCACACACACACGGTAACATCATGATTCTTGTATCTCTAGCTAGTGTGTCACAATTTTCTTTCCCTTCTTTGTCGCGGTTGAGTAATATAGCCCCGGAACACCGTGACTTCTTCTATGGAATGGGCGACATGTAGGTAGTGTTGTCTTGCTTCTTCTTGTTGTGTATTTTGTTCCATCCCCGTTGTCATCTTCCATTTTCGGGTCGCTGTGCTGGTCAAAGTCTTGCTCGTTGGCTAATCTATCCATTCCGATGATGCTTCTTTTCACTCTCCGCACGACAACACGGCTAGGCCTTGTCGGGTCGGTAATGAAGAAGCATTGGTCCACTTGGTTAGCCAAGACCCATGGCTTATTTTTTGCGGTGACATTCGTGCCGGATTTGGCTTCAGGTATAACCATGGTGGTGAAATATTGTCCTTCTTTCTTGACGCTCTTGGCCCATGTGACACGGAACATTGGCACCTTCTCTCCGCAGTAGTCGAGTTCCCATATATCGTCGATCTTACCATAGTATCTTTCCTTCATGTCACCTATTAATGATTCCATCGTTACCCCCGAGTTCTGGTATTCGCAGTTCCGGTCCTTATTTGCCGTGTAGAATGTTTAACAATTGATATCGTATGCCTGATAGGTCATGAGGTTGTGTGCGGGGCCTCGTGACAATGTGAGTATGAGTTTTTCTAATTCAGAAGAAGGCGTCCCCGGGGGATCGGCCATAATATTCTCCCTGAACCACTGTGTGAAATGGATGTTGTGCTCTCTGATTATTTCTGTTTCGGTCCTTAGTTGTCCCCGGTCACTGTAATACTTTGCGATTAACATTTTGTGCTCTTCCAACCAAGGATCGACCACTGTTAGGTGTTGTAGTGCGACTAGGTGTGCTCTGTCAAAGTCGTTGCGTCGGTCCTGAAAGTCGACATTCATTTCACGGTGTCCCCATCCAGCGAGCCTGCTAAAGTGTCTGTTTACGGGCAGACCAGGTTTCTCATCTTTGTCTAGAAAATTGGTGCAGAGAGAGATGCACTCTTCTGTCAGAAAGCCTTTGGCAATGCTTGCATCTGGACGGGCCCTGTTGTGAACGTATCCTTTGATGGAACAATTCATCCCTTCGAACGCCATCATGGAGTGTAAAAACGGCGGCCCGAGCTGGATGATATCATCCACGACATGGACAAGGAGAGGCACCATAACGTCGAAGAATGCGGGCGGGAAGTATATCTCAAGCTTTCATAGTATCACCACGATCTCTTCCTCCAGCCCGGGTTGCTTCACGCCAATCGACTTCTGAGAGATGACGTCGAAAACGTTGCAGAGTCCAAACAGCGTTTCGCGGTAGTGCTCGTCCATTATCCCTCGAATTGCCACTGGAAGTATCTGCGTCATCATCACGTGACAGCTGTGAGACTTCATCCCACTGAACTTCTGCTTTGCTACGTCTAGGTATCTTCTTATGTTCCCCGCATAACCGTAAGGAAATTTGACTCCAAGGAGACACTTGAAGAATTGGTTGATCTCCTTCTCGCTTAGCGTGAAGCACGAAGGGGGACAGTAATATTCCGTCTTCTTGGCCTTTTTGCCCTTGCGGCGACCTTCCGTCTCATCTAACACATCATCATCCTCGTCGTCATCATCCGGGTTTCTTCCGTGGAGCTCGCCCCTGATTTTCCAAAATCTCAAGTCGTTCCTTGCTTTAGGCCCATCTTTGGTCCTCTCCGGCATGTTGAGCAGGGTGCCAAGCAGACTCTCACACACGTTTTTCGTGATATGCATGAGGTCAAGGCAGTGAGGCGTGCGGAGAATCTTCCAGTACCTCAGGCCCCAGAGAACATACCTTGTTTTCCATACACCCTCCAACGGTGCTGGCGCCTTTCGCTTCTTTCCCGGTGCAGGGCACTCTTTCCAGTTCTTCAATAGCTCGTCGATTTCCTCGCCGCCCCTTTGACGTGGGGCTCTTCGCATCTCAACTTCATTGTTGAACAGATCTTTGCGTTTTCTCCACGGATCATCCTTGCGAAGCCACCTTCGATGCCCCCAGAACACGGTTTTTGAAGACCCGGGGTCTCTCTAGCTGGAGATACGTAGTGTCATCCATGCATTTAACGCATGCACAGAATCTGTGCGTCACCTGCCCCGCGACATATCCGTAACCGAGGTAGCCATGCACCATCGTGATGAACTCGGCTATCATTGGGAAAAACGCTCCTCCATAGGCGTCCCACGTATTGGATGGCTCGTCCCATAACATGGTTAGCTCCTCTTCCAACAACTAGATATACAGACTGATGCCGTTACCTGGTTGTTTTGGCCCTTGAATAAGCATACTCATCTGTATGTACTTCTTCTTCAAGCACAACCAGGGGGTAGGTTGTATATACATACAAATACGGGCCAGGTGCTATGGGTGCTGCTCTGGTTGCCAAAAGGATTTAGCCCATCCGTACTCATGCACAACCTGATGTTCCTTGGATTGTCCCCAAATTCGGGGAATTCGATGTCTAGCGCCTTCCACTTGCTAGCATCTGAGGGGTGTGTCAGCATCTTGTCATCTTTCCCCGGATCAATTCCATCATCCTCTTCTGACTTCTTCCTTTCCGCGTGCCATCGCATAAGCTTCGTCTGCGTGGGGTCTGCGAAATATCGCTGTAGACGGGGAGTTATCGGAAAGTACCAGACCACTTTTCGAGGAGAGGCTTTCTTCCCTGGCTTGTATCAAGTTGCGTCACACACCGGGCATATGGTTCTCTCCGCGTCTGCGCCCCGATAGATGATGCAGTCATTAATGCACGCATGGTATTTCACGTGTGGTAAATCCAGAGGGCACATGACTTTCTTGGCCTCCTCGATGCTCGTTGGACACTTGTTCTCCGTGGGAAGACGGTCGTGCCAGAATAACATGTTTTCATCGTAGCTCGCATCAGTCCATCTGTGCTTTGTCTTCATCTCGAGGGTCCTGAGCGTTACGTTCAAACGGGTATCCTCGCTCGTGCATCCTTCATACAATGGAGTAACCGCGTCTATCTTCAGTTGCGACAACCTCGATTTCTCTCTAGCAGCAGCTCTGGTGTTGCTAGTCTCCTTGAGAAGAAGTGCTTGAACGTGAGGGTCCCGCACCCAGTCCGACGATGATATCCCGTCTGCTCCGACATCTTCATCATCATGTCCTTCGTCTTGATCACGATCATGTCTTTCAGCTTGATCATGATGTCCTTCATCATGTCCGGGAGACTCTTCATCTTCTCGCCCACCATCGCCGTTATTATCCTGATCATGATGTCCTTCCTGATTTCTGGTTATCCCATTAGCGTCGTGTTCATCTTCTTCATCACTTGTCGGGTAAGGAGTGTAGCCATCCATGAAACCAAGACGGATAAGGTGCGACTCCAAGTCACCGCAATCGTATCTGATCAAGAGTTGCAGTTTGCTTCTTCGACAAGGACAACGTATCTCCCTCATGTTATTTCAAAACATTTCGGCCGTCGCGTGTTTCATAAATCTAGCCACGATGCTTGTGCTTATATTCATGGTTGCCTCCATAGTACAAAAAGATCAAAGGACAATTTAATTAGAATCAAATTACGCAATATATGGATGTTGCATGCATGGTCGTCGACGGAAAAAGTCGGCATGACCTTTGCTAAAAATAGGACATTCTCGAAGTGTATGGTCTCCGAAATGGAAATGAATCAACATTTTGGAAACACATGGCAACTCATTTTTAAGACATTCACAACTTTCATCAAAGATATGCAACACAATTTCGCATGTATATATGCAACCATATGAATCTTGCCGTGACGAGGTACCGATCCATGAGAGCGAGAGAGTGTGTGGCTATAGAGAGTGAAAAATATGGAAGAGAAAGTGGTAAAGTGAGATGGGATGGAGAGATGAGTGTCTACTAGAGATTCCCCTCACATATATGTCAAATACAATAGGTTAAACAAGCTAAAAATGGTGGGAAAATATGGGAAATGGGGTGGTGAGGAGGTGGGGGGACGACCAGATCTAAAATATGGTGGGGGGGGGAATGGGAGGTGGGAGGTGGTCCAAACACTTGAAAATAATCCCAGGCATAACCGTGGTGCACCTACCAAATGGTGTGTCACGGCTATATGAACTAGGCATGGCGCATATTGGCTTGGTGTGCAACGGCTATGCTAATTATAGGTGGATGGCATAGCCGTGAAGCACCAAGCCAACTTGCGCCACGCCTAGTTCATATAGCCATGATGCACCAGTAGGTAGGTGCACCACGAGTATGCCTGGCAACTTTTCCACCACGGGCCAACCCTCAGGCGTGGCGCACCCACATTCTGGTGCGCCACGGCTATGCCATTACACCTGACGCACCGTTTGGCGGTGCGTCACGGCTATTAGGCGTGACAAACAAAATGTGAGGTGCGCCACGCCTAGCATTACTCCTATAGTTGTTTTCCTAGTAGTGTTGGTTTTGCTGCCTCCAAAGCAGACACGTCATTGTTAATCTTTTCTCAAGGTTATGTGCATATATACATGCTTGTATATGTTGATGGTATTGTGATTGTTGGCTCTACACCTGCTGTGGTGGATCGACTTGTGCAGTCGCTCTCTGATAGTTTTCCCATAAAAAATTTGGATAGTTGGAGTACTTTCTTGGATTGGAAGCGTCCTTTCATTTAGGGGCATGTCATTGACTCAGACAAAGTATGCACTTGATCTCCTTCACCGAGTCAGCATGGAGAGCTGCAAGTCCACTTCGACTCCGCTTTCTACGTCCAAGAGTCTCTCGCGTGATAGTGGTACACTGCTAAGTACCGATGACTCTTTCAATTACCGCGGTGTGGTTGGAGCACTTCAGTATTTGACACTCACATGTCCTGACATCATCTTTGCTGTGAACAAAGTGTGTCAGTTTTTGTCTTAGCCTACGGAGTTTCATTGGGAAGCAGTTAAGTGTATCCTGAGGTATGCAAAGGGTACGCTAGACACGGGACTATGGATCTGTAAGTCCACATCTACTGGTGCCAGTATATTCACTGATGCGGACTGGGCGGGCTATGTTGATGACATGCGCTCTACTGGTGGCTTTGATGTGTTTGTTGGACCGAATATCATATCTTGGAGTTCGAAGAAACAATCCACAGTATTGAGATCTAGCACCGAGGCAGAGTATAAGTTATTAGCCAATGGCGCAACCGAAGCCATATAGATAGACTCAGTTCTCACGGAACTTAGAGTTACACAGCAACGCACACCTATATTGTGGTGTGACAATTTAGGGGCAACCTACCTGGCGGCGAATCTAGTGTTTCATACTCGAACCAAACACATTAAGATTGATTTCCATTTTGTGAGGGAAGTGAGTAGCTGCATGTGCATTAGAAGTCAGGTTTATTTCAATAGATGATCTGCGGATGTATTTACTGAACCCGCCACTCGATAGATGCTAGACCGTTTTAGAACCAATCTGAATCTTGTATGTAGTTCAGATTGAGTGGGCATGTAAAATATAGTCTAGCATATATTGTAGTTGTACATGTACACACGTGTACGTATGTAATTGTAATCTGATCATCTATATAAAGAGACATGAGGTGGATGTTACCACCCACGTAAAACCCTAAACCCTATGTTCTTTGACTAACCAAAGCCAAAGTCTACTCTCGCGGCGTAATATTACACTCAACGTAACTTATCAACTTCGCCGTAGAAAATAAAACATCAACGTCGACTACCTTAGGGGAGTTTTGTCGAGTAAATTTGTAGCCGTTGTGCTAAGGGTTTTACATTTTGTCAGTTGTTTCATTTCTTCAGTTTCATGAGATAAAACAGAGCACAAGCCCTTTTGTTTTGTATCTACAAAGGGGGCAAGCTAGCTGGTATGGATATACGACTACATGTTTTAGAAAATATGAGTACTTTCTCATTCAACTTCAAAATTGGAAGCGGTGGAAATGGAGACGTTTACGAGCAATGGCTTAATACTTGGTTTTTTTTATTTTTTTTGTGAAATGGGAGCTTAGGCCTTCAGCCTCTGTAACTAGACGATAAATGCAGAAGGGGCTTACTGTTTAATATTTTGTATTGCAACAAATGAAACAAACCTAATTACTCTAGACCTAATAAATAATAAATACTCTGAATTTTGACGGCTTTATTAAACATGAGAGAAGCCCAATATATAGGAGGATAACTTGGCTCACAAGACGACTCAAGGAGATACAATATGGACTCTCAAACTAAATCTAAACAGGACTCTGCTCCTAATCTGAATTTAAACCTAAATCCTAATATAACACTTTGGTCTGCACCAGGAGGTGGTGTGGCAGTTCCCCACATAACATCTCTCCTTTCCTCGAAAAGGTCTGAGTCGTCAACCTCA
>JAPCYS010001226.1:0-107006 GCA_028641055.1 Alopecurus myosuroides
ATTGTGTGACTCTGATTCCGTAGTACAATTAATAATTTAATCGTCTCCAAATGAATTATCATACCGTTTTTTGACATCTTACTAAGTCGAATGACTTTTATCAGATAACTTGCAATCCACAATGTCTCACATTGTGTTGTAACACTTATAATACTCTAATGTTTATATTTATGTAACGTACGATATTATCAATTGAAGAATCATAATCTAAATTATAATCAATAAAGATCTTATTTTATAACTCCACTACAAATACATATGTGAGTAAACATCTCACAATATTATTTGTACCTATACAAAATCCCACCGAATCGTTTTTCACTTTTTGTAATACCACCGTAAAATATTTATATAAAAAACATCTCACCATAATATTTCTAGTCTTAATTACAAACAATTAACTACTTTGAGAAAACTTTTACCTAAGTATTTGTCCTTTATACTAGCTTGGCTAAACAATTTAGCCATCAGAAATATATCGGTTCTTAGTGCCTATTCATGACAACGAGATTGGTGAAATCAAAAAAATTGTGACTTGATCTCAATCCTTTCTATTTTTTTCACTAAGACTACGAAGGTCAAGTCTATTACATAATATCACGTCATGCTCACGTTTTAAACAAATTCTTTTGTCTCATTGCAATTCGAAATTTCTTTCAGAATTACACTTAACACACTCATCCTTCATGTTTATTAATCTCCTTAATCCGTCTCATAGATTATAAATTTAATAAGACACTTTCTCACAATTTATTTAAAACTCTTTTAAACCATTTATGAGGTATTTTTTTTTCAATAATGTATGTTTATCAGCTGTTGCGTGTACCACATGTCCATGTATCGGTTTCATAATTCAGTCATTAATGAAACTAAAAAAACCTAGGACTTTCCTATGGCAATGTAACCCTTCAAAAAAAGATATCATCTAGTAAGTTTGGAGGCTGATCCGTAAACCCAAGAAGAAAGGGGTAGGGTGAAAGACTTTACAAAATTCAATATAAGCCTGGCGTGTAAATGGTGGTAGAAGCTGGAGTATGCAAACGGAAAAAAATCATTAGATCAAAGTACTTCGATGATGGTGGAATAACCAATGTCAAACATAGAAGCATGGATTTTGCATGTTGGCATGGTTATGTTACACATCAGAAACATATACCCGAAGGGGAGAGTCATGGTAGTGGGAATTGGCAAGAGAACAGACTTTTTAGGGATGCTTGGTTTGGATCCTTGCCTTTTAAAGACATGTTTCCTAGGCTATTTTACATATGCAATGACCATGAAATTTCTGTTGCGAGAATGGCAAAGAGGAATTGGAGATTGCGGCTCAGAAGATGTCTATATGTTGATCTTCAAAATGACATGAGAGATATGCAGAGTTTGTTGGCCGGTGTAGATTTAAATAGTGAGGTTGATAAGTCTAGATGGAAGTGGACAAAAAATGGGATGTTAACAGTTAAATCTATGTATAACTTCCCTTCAAGCAATGACGTTGATAGATCGTTTAAATACTTATGGAAAGCCAAAATCTCTCTGAAAATAAAAGTGTGGCTCTGGCTTATGGCACATCTACGGACTATTTTTTACGGGATTTAAGTTACGGACTGACATGGGCTCACGCCCTGAAATCACGACAGGGAAAAACAAATGAGCCAAACCAGCAGGCACCACATCCATTCGGTAAGACAATTAGGTAACTCATTTTCCGTAAGTTTAGTTTTTTCGATACGAATGCCCCATAGCGGATGCCGAATATATTAAGGGGGGGGGGACCGTTGAAGCTTTCTTTGTCACAATGCATGTGACATTTTGTTTCTCGTGTTTTAATTTTAACCACTAATGAATCAATAATACATGCGTTGTAAAAATTATATAACTAGAAAAATACTTTCTCGTATATTTAATATGTACTCAGTTGGGCGTCGTTGATCAGTAAAAGTAGGGCATCTTTAGATTGTAGGAATTTCATAGGAATTTTACAGGATCCTAAACATTATGATTTTTTCCTATGGTTTGACTTTGGATCAAAGGAATGGTGCCAACCAAATTCCTATGAAATAAGTTTTATGCCTCAATTCCATAGGAATTTGAACATCCACTCTAACTTTTTAAGACTCAAACGCGTAGGATCAAGACACTTTTCCTTTGTTTATCATGCAGTTCATCCAAATAACTATTCCTGTAATTTTTCTATTTGTTTACAATTGTCTATTTTCCATAGACAAACCTATGAGATTGCTACGTTTTTCAGATTCATGTGTTTCACGATACACCAATTTTAAAGTGTTGGAAAAGGATGAAGTATTCAGTTTACAACTTTCGTGGCGTTTAATCCGTGTTTCATTAGTTAAATTGATGTTTAAGCTTAGATCTACTCCCTCCATTCCTAAATATAAGATGTTCTAGCTATTTCTCATGATGACTAGATACACACTAATATGAGTTAGAGCATGTCTAACAGACCCCTTATGTTTTCGCCCCCTAAAACGCGTGTAGAGGGCCCTGTATACGCTTTTCGCCGGCCAAAAACTCGTGCGAGCTAGCAGACCCCCTACTCCCACCCCGTAAAACAGAATATTCTGTTTTACGGGGTGGGGGTAGGGGGTGCTAGCTCGCACGAGCTTTTGGCCCCTCACAAAACAGGGTTTTGGACATTTTGCATATCAACGCAACATCTCATCACATTGCATAAAATTATCAAACCACACAATAAATAATCTTAATTATTACAATCAATGTTTTCACACAAATAAAAATGTTCAAAGCACACAATAAAAATCTTA
The DNA here is from genome assembly GCA_028641055.1 of Alopecurus myosuroides. Taxonomy (NCBI): domain Eukaryota; kingdom Viridiplantae; phylum Streptophyta; class Magnoliopsida; order Poales; family Poaceae; genus Alopecurus; species Alopecurus myosuroides. The sequence continues at coordinate 2,781 of JAPCYS010001226.1, forward strand.
ATTATTACAATCAATGTTTAACACAAATAAAATGTTTTCCGAACTGCCAATCAATGTTTCACACATAGAAGAAGAGAAAAGCATCACCCCTAATTATTCTTCTAAAAAAGGGGATTTATTCAAGACATTAATGTCATTGAGTGTCCCCGGTAGTCCAAAGTATGCATGCCAAATCCACAAATCTTGGGATGCCACAGCTTCAAGCACAATGGTAGCATCACTGCTTTTTCCACAATACATTTCATGCCATGCTTTTGGACAATTTTTCCATGTCCAATGCATGCAATCTAGACTACCAAGCATCCCAGGCCACCCTCTCTTTTCATTCATCTCCATGAGCCTCTTTGTATCATCCTCATTTGGAGCTCGGAGATACGTCTTGCCATACAACTTGATCACCATCTTGGCAAACATACGCACACAATCAGTGGTTGTTTGTACCCCAATGCGAAGGTACTCGTCAGTATAATCCGCAGGATACCATATGCAATCACCCTCATGGCAGCTGATATTTTCTGATATGGGCTAAATCCCATGACTTGGGCGGCATTCTCCGTTGCTTAAAATAATCGGAGTTTGCTTCACAGTCCTTAACGATTTTGGTGAACAAACTCCTACGCATGCGGTATCTCCTACGGAAGAGACGGGGGGGATAGGTAGGTACCTCGGCAAAATAATCTTGCCACAGCTGTTCGTGGCCGAGCGCGGTTCCGCGGGATGCATATGCGGCCCTTCGTGGAACCCTTTCTCTGATCTAGCAGCTTCGCGCGGTCCTCGAGGTCCTTGATGCGGATGTACTGCATCATCTCCATGTCGTCGTCGCTCAGCAGCTCGTCGAGGTCCGAATCCCCCGAAGACCAGCTCAACGAATCATCGGTATGCTCCACATCATCCATGGTCGCGTCCGCAGACATCTACGGCATCGCGAAGCAGAGATCAGGCACCCGCGGAACGGCGAAATCGAAGAGGAAACACGGCCCGACGAGTACTCACCGTGGGGAGGCGGCGGAGATGCACACGGCGCGGCGAGTCTAGGGGCGCCGAGGTCCGCTGGGGGCCCGGTGGGGGTGCGGCGGTGTCCGGCGGGTGCGGCGGTGTCCGGCGGGGGTGCGGTGCCTCGGAGGCGACCGGATCTACGGGGCGGCGGCTGGCGGCGGGCGAACGAAAGTGGGATTCGAACCTGAATCTTCAGCGCGCCCTAGCTCGCACGAGGTAGAGGGTTGGCCCTGTACATCTCCTTCCGACCCGCACATGTAGGGTCGACGGCCGCCCCCTACCCAAACTTGTAAAAGACCGTCCGGGGTGGTCCATTTACGGGGTCTGCTAGATGGCCGGGTAGAGCCCAAACCCGTATCGGCGGTTATTACGGGTTGGGCCATTTAGGGGGTCTGTTAGACATGCTCTTAAAAGTTGTCTAGATATATATAGATCTATGTAAATGTGGAAACTGGCTAAAACATCTTATATTTTAGAAACGAAGGGAGTAGAGAACGACGACCGAAACGACAGAGGGAGTATCTAATGATCTATCGGGGTTTTGCACACGTTGTAAGACTTGACTTGAGAGTTCAGACGACGACCTTAAGCCGCTCTGTTTCTTGAGCTGGAAGAAGTCGCACTGCTGTTTGACTGCCACGAGTCTCCACTCACAATCCACAGATACCGCCGAGGGCAGAGCCGCTAAGGGAGGGCGAACCCAGCGGCATCGATGCGGAAGGCGGCGGTGTTAGCGGCGGCGGCGGTGGTCGCGGCCGCAGCTGCTATCGCTGTACGTCAGAGACTTCGGGAGGCGAAGCGGTGGGCGCGGGCGGCCGCCGTGTTGTGGGACCTGCAGGAGCGGTGCGCGGCGCCGACAGCGAGGCTGCGGCAAGTGTCGGATGCGATGGAGGTGGAGATGCGCGCGGGGCTCGCCTCCGAGGACGGGAGCAAGCTCAAGATGCTCGTCACCTACGTTGACTCTCTCCCCTCCGGGTAAAAACAAAAAACCACCTCTTCAGTTAAGGTTGACAGCGAGCGAGGACTACCGAATATCCGAATTAATGAGAAATGGAAGCATGTGTCGTTTCCTTGTTCCTTCTTAAGTTGTGTCTCCGTGACCGTTTCTTATTTTCAACTGTTGCATCCATTTGCATTTTCATCACAATACATCTGAATATCTGATCTCACTTGGACAATAACTTGAAGGGATGAGAAAGGGCTGTTTTATGCACTTGACCTCGGCGGAACAAACTTCCGTGTCCTACGAGTTCAATTAGGTGGCAAGGAACAACGAGTTATCAAGCAAGAATCAATAGGAGTGTCCATTCCACAACATTTAATGTCCAGAAGTCCGGAAGTAATGATCATGTCCACGTGTCATAATGTCGTGTTTCATTCATGGTTTGATTTTTGTTTGCTAATATTGCACATGTGGTGTAAATTTCAGGATCTGTTTGATTTTATCGTCGCTGAGTTGGCAAAGTTTGTTGCCTCTGAGGGTGAAGACTACCATCATCCGGAGGGCACCCAGAGAGAACTCGGTTTCATTCTCCTTTCCAGTGAGGCAAACTTCGATTTCGTCTGGCACTCTTATCAAGTGGACAAAGAGTTTTGCAATTGATGAATGGTCAGTAACTACCCCTTTGCTTATGGAAAACAAATTAAAGATGCTTACACAAGAGAGTGACTTTTGTATGGTATACAAAAAAAAAGTCCAGTTCCCATCCTGGATCAAAAAAACAAATTGGGACAAACCCTGTATTTCTGTAGAGTTTCAGTCTGGTGATATGCTTATATGATTTTCATTATGCAAATAGCTATGAATAATGTACCTGCATGTTTTCTTTGAAGTCAGGTTGGCAAAGATATCGTGTCTGAATTAAACGAGGCTATAAAACGTCGAGGACTTGTTATGAAAGTCTCAGTATTGGTTAGTTTCTTCGTATATCATATTTATGCTGTGGGGGTAATACTGTTGATCTCGTGATTAAATGTCATGTCTGTATGTCAACAGAGACTAAAATATAGGATACTATACTCTGTAGGTGAATGATACGGTTGGGACTCTGGCTGCTGGGAGATATGTGGACAATGATACTATGGTTGCTATTATACTGGGGACTGGTACTAATGCAGCATACATAGAGCATGCACATGCAATTCCAAAATGGCACACCCCCCTGACCAAGTCTGGAGATATGGTGAGTGCTTTAGTCTTTTACTTCGCACCGCTGAAAAAATCCTACAAACTACTGTGCATCTGCCACTTACAGTATCACAAGAACAAGAAATGATCCTAATAGGTGAGAAAGTCTTCTAACGGTCTAACCAATTTATATGGTGATATTAATTATTTTTCTTTATAACAGGTAATAAACATGGAGTGGGGAAATTTTAAGTCTACTCATCTTCCACTCACTGAATTTGATCAAGATTTGGATGCAGAAAGTCTGAATCCAGGAGAACAGGTAGTGCGGTATTGCCCTCGATAAGTTGATATGCTACAGTAATGACACTTTCCTGTTTTATGGTTGATGAGTTTGGATAAATACTTCATTCCAGATTTACGAGAAGTTGACTTCTGGTATGTATATGGGAGAAATTGTCCGAAGAGTCTTGTTACAAATGGCTCAAGAAGCTGCTCCTTTTGGTGCTAATATACCTCCGAAACTTGAGCCCATACATTCTAAAGTATGTTGGTCTAATCCTTATTGAATTAATTGCTAACTTTAGTTATGTATTAGAACTGTAAACAAGCTCCCAGTTGGCCTGCCGAGTTAAAGAATACCTTAAGTAATAAATCATGTGTGACCTTATGTTTTTGTGTCATGGATGATATACTGCGAGTAATTATAACAGCTACATTTTAATCCCTGGAAGTGGCTACATTAACAGACAACTGGCCCAAAATATTGTGTTAGGCAACCCCTATTAGAGTATATCTTCAACTTTAATTCAGACTGTGCTTCAGCAAAACAACAAAAAAAAAGAACTTTCATTCAGCCTGCAGTAGAAACTGGGCAGAGTAGAGTAAGTATTCTTTATTAAAAAAATGTAAGAAAATGGAAATGAATCGAGTGGTAAACATTCTTTGCTAGGGCGTTCTTTGACAAATATTTTATCTCTCCCTGAATTTAGACATGAGGTGGTAGCTATTCAAACTAAACTTAACTGCTTAGTATTCCCACAACTGTCATTAAAGGCTTGATTTCTGTTGTGTTCCAGGACATTTCATATGTTGACAATGCATCATGATATATCACCTGATCTCAAAACAGTTGGAGTCAAACTAAAAGAAATCTTTGAGGTATTTTCCTTCTCTTTTGCCATCAACAACTGAAATTAATAATACTGCGATTTTGTAATCCCTGTCGCCAAACAACTACTTTCTGACCTATATGGTTTTCAGATCCAAAGTAGCTCAAGAAAAACAACAAAAATAGTTGTGGATGTTTGCGAGGTTGTTGCTAGGCGTGGCGCACGACTTGCTGCTGCCGGGATGCACGGAATCCTCAAAAAACTCGGGCCGGGTTACCGACAGGCCCGACAAGCGAAGGACAGTGATCGCCGTGGACGGCGGAGTCTACAAGTACTATACTTCTACAGCCAGTGCATGGAGAGCACTCTGAGGGAAATGCTTGGAGAGGAGGTGGCATCATCGGTTGTAATTAAGCCCGTCGATGACGGCTCAGGCATTGGGGCTGCTCTCTTGGCAGCCTCTTATTCTCAGCACCTGCAGGCGTAAGAATGCTTAATCTGATAGTTCCTTGGTTCAGAAGCCATACCAACATCTTCTTAATTACAAAATGTCATGCACTTTGGTGCATGTCAGCAGTTCACCGTTGTCTAAGTGGCCTGTATTTCGTAACTGATAAATATTCATCATTAACTACGTAATGTGTCCTTCATTTTAGATATAGAAGAACTGTTCCAAAAGTACTGTATACCTTAAACCATTACCAAGGGCATCCACGGTGTATGCCAGATACGTTGCCAAACTGTGTTTTGGCTTTTGGTAACATCGTTGGTTCCCAATTTTTTGGGAGTGAGAGCACCTAGAAGATCCAGTTCCAAATTCATTTAAATGAATAAAATAATACTATAATAAAGGGGTGGGACTAGAGAGGGGTGAGCAGACCAAGAATATTTTATTATTACTTTCTACGTAGTGGGCCATACAATTTTAAGAAAATTGGCATTTGTGTTTTGCTTTGACACATTATAGATAACATAGCAAATTTAGTACTCATACTAAATAAATTTGTGACAAATTTAGCTTTGGCAACACTGTGGATGTTGGCCTGTATCTTTTGCAACCACGGAGAAGAACTGCATCGCAAGGACAGATGGTAGGACGATTTAATTTTGGTAGATGAAGAAGAATCAACGAGTGGCTTTGGTAGAGGCTGGCTCTTTTGGCTTGATGGTCATGGTTTTGCATTTAGGCATGTATCTCTTTCTTGTGAATGGACCTGTCGGCCGATGTGATGGCTTCATGGTCATATTATTCCCCTTTTGTCCTCAAATACTTTTTTGTGTGTGTGTCTGTAGTGTATTCTAGTTTTTATAGCTTGTGCAAACAAAGAATGTCTGCCGACCTTGGAGCCGTGGTTATTCCAATATCATCCCCGAATGTATTAGCCCTGAAGAATGGAATAAAGGCGCTGGATGGCCGCAAAGGAGCGAGAAAGCACCACACCTAGTTGCCGTGGATTTATTCCGTTGTTCTTTGCCATGTCTGTCCGATATATATGTGTCTGAAAGTCACAGCACCCTCAACAGCCTGCTAGTTTCAGCTCATCGCAACAGATCTTGTGAATCACCCCTATCTTCGTCATGGGTTGCTGCGGTGCCGTCGAAGCCGAAGGGCATCCGGGAGGAGACGCTGCTCCGCGTGCCGGGCGCGTCGGTGCACCTCATGGCCTCCGGCTCAGAGGGGCCCATCGAGCTCGGCCGCGGCGAGCTCTCCATCGTGAGGATCATCAAGGACGACATGGCCGTGGTGGCCACCGTGGTGCGCGTCGGCCGCGACCTCGGGTGGCCGCTGGCCAAGGACGAGCCGGTGATCAAGCTCGACCGGCTGCACTACCTCTTCACGCTGCCGGACATGGACGGCGCGCTGCTCAACTACGGCGTCTCCTTCGACGCCGCGGCCGCGGACACCAAGTCGCTGGCGTCCCTGGACGCGCTCCTCAAGTCCATCTCCTGCTTCTCCACGCCTTCGGCGCCGTCAAAGAACCCATCGAGGCTGCCGTCGTCGGCAGAGGGGTACTGGAACGACTTCTCGCCGAGGATGGAGAGCTACAACAACGTGGTCGCCAAGGCGATCGGCGCCGGCACCGGACACCTCGTCAAGGGCATCTTCATGTGCAGCGACGTCTATGCCAGCCAGGTACGTATATTATACACTCTTTGTTATACCACCTCAAGTAGTCCACTGCTCTGAGTCCGGCCACTTCCTTCAGGTTCAACGGGGAGCCAATCTGATCAGTCCTCAAGCCGCCGGCAGCGCGAGCAAACGATTCGACGCCTCCGGCGGAGCTGACCCGAGCAACAAGGCACCTGTGAAGCGTGGAGCTGTCAGCAAGAGCCTTAAGAGGTAACTACTCAAAAGACAAGCAGTATCTCTTTCCTGATTGTGTGGATTACTACTTGACTTGTACTGCCGGGTGTGATGTGCCCCTCCGGTCTTGGTTACTCAGGGTGAGGGAGCTATCGGAGATGTCCGAGAAGATGAGCAAGTCGATGCTGGACACGGTCATCTCGGTGACGGGGTCCATGGCCGCGCCGCTGCTTCACTCCAAGCAAGGGAAAGCCCTCGTCTCCACCGTGCCCGGAGAGGTCATTCTGGCCACGCTTGATGCCATCAGTGAGTGTGCTCGCCTGCAGACACTGGTCGATCGGACCTTGCCGTGATGTGCTGCACAGATTTCTAACATCGGCTGCCTTTCTGTGACTCGCAGATAAAGTCATGGACACCATAGAGGCTGCCGAGAGGAGGACAATCGGTGCAACTTCCAATGTCGTTTCTGGCGCAGTGTCCAAGAAGTAAGAACATGAGCATCTATGTGCATCCTCTGTTTACAAAATCAGATCAGCATTTTGGAACGCGGCAGTTTGAGTGTCTTTTTCTGCAGGTTTGGGGAGAGCGCAGGGGAGGCGACCGGAGACGCGTTCGCCACGGTCGGCCACACCGTGGGGACAGCGTGGAACCTCTTCAAGATACGGAAGGCCGTCACGCCGTCGTCCTCTCTTCCGGGGAAAATGGTCACGAACGCCGTCAAGAACAGAAAGTGAGGCTGTTGTTTGCCTCGTCTACCAACAGGTTGTAGTACCTGCATTGGGTGTGCTGTGCAGGACCATCGTGTGCTAAGTAATACTCGTGTGTATTATTCCCTAATGACAACATAATATACAAGATTGATGTCGTTCCTCTACAGTCCTACAGTATAATAATGTTTCTGCTTCGACAAATTTCGGATCCACTGAGATGTTGTGCTAAACGATCACAGGAATCAAATGAACGCTGCTTATTGTTGTGAGAAACAATAAACCAGTTGCTCATCACAAACAGGGATGCTGCGATAGCATGACCTGGGTACCGGCCACTTAGAGCATGCAGGCTGACCGGACACAACAAGGTGCTTGGTGAAATAAACGAGCATAGAAATGGAGTGGATAGTAGATAACAAAAAATAAAATTGCACATCCCACAATAATTTGGAAGTGACAGGTTTCCATAAACACTAGCACTAAGCCTCTAAGCATAAATGTAAATGTCACAAGAGGCTATGCCAAACTAGGTTCACACCCACAAATGACAAATCCTTAGATGAGAAACAACAAATAGGGATATTATTATGTCCGCCACCAGACCACCGAGAGTAACAGGCCCCGTAAATCAAATGTGATTGAATGTTTACTTCTTCTTTCCGGTAGCTTCAGCCTTGGTCTGCAGAAGCAAAACAGTAATCATATTAGTTAGTATTAGAAAGTAGCCAACAGATCCGTGTACAAAAATTGCAGTGTTCCAGTATCATCATAATTAAGTAGCTCACCTTCTTAACACCACGGATCTTCTTAGATCTGTTCTTGCGCTCTTTAATCTGCTTGCGAGACTTTCCAGCCTTAGTAGCCAGACCATTCTGGCGAAAAGGAGCAGAGGAAATTAGTTGAAGGAATAACATAGTGCATGACCGAAAGGCTGAACTTGAAATAAATACCACCATGCACTGAAAATTCAGAACCAGAGACCAAGAAAAAGTATTTTATTACTCTTCATAATCATAACAAGTACGCATCCAGTTCACATCGATCTAAACTTGCATACCCAAATCTTTCTGCCTTTCACGGTCATGTATTACTCTTTAACACGCCAACATCAGCAAGGGCGTATCAGACCTTCGGGGGTTCTTGGATGCACACACAAAAAAAAGAGGAACATAACTAACAAGACGATACATGCATCCCAGTTGTAGGAATGATATTGTCCACTTGTATGATCCTAATCTAATTAATGGTTACCGTGTTGGAAATTTGCATTACATGCAAAGCTTTACCTAAATTGAATGGAATATCAGCACTACCTAAAATGAGCCTTAGCTAAAATGTCAGCAGAACGAAAGACAGATTGTTCCAATGGCAGAAGGCCTCATACAAAATCATGCACCTATGTCTTGCATCCCTAAATTTCTTGTAAATGTCCTTGATCACAGACAAAATACCATAATTTTATAACACGTCGACAGCCAATGTTATTGCAAAAAGGTGGGCAGACATTACAGCAAGTCAGGAACACAATTTACAATAAGACAACAGCATTCACAAGACACCTACTAGTGCCAGTATGGAGAACACAAAACATCTAAATAGAGAAAATGCCTAAAATCAATTCTGATATCAGATTAACGTGCACTACTACAAATTATGGCATCATACTAGTGATACTGATGAAGAAAGGGACAAAACTGCACGTGACAAAAACACTGTTCAACTATCAAGCCTCAAATATGGAAATCGCTTGATCAGATAACAAGATCAGTGCAGTGGCGACATACCCTGACGAGGCGGTACTTGGGCTCGAACTTCTTGGCAGCGTCGACGCTATCGTAGATGAGCCCGAAACCGCTGGATTTGCCGCCTCCGAAGTGTGTACGGAACTTGAACACGACGATGCAGTTGGGTTCCCTCACATCGTACATCTTAGCCAGTTTCTCCTTGAGCTCCGCCTGCACGTAGAAACCCGGAACGGTGAGATCACTAGATCGTCGCTTGATTAGAGCAGCCGCGTGTATGATCGAGATCGAGATCGAGATCTCACCTTGGGGACGTTGGCCCTGCCTGGGTGGATCACCTCGAGCACCTGAAAGGTGGAGCGGCGCAAAGAGTTACTGATCAGAATTGAGAGGGATGTGACAGAGCAGGATAGCCTCGATGAGGGCAGGGGTTCGTACGAATTGCTTGCGGGAGAGGAGGCGGTTGGTCATGAACTTGCGGGTGCGCAGGGTGACCGCCGGTGGGGGCTTTGAGTCCGCCATGGTTGGAGTTGGCCGCGGCGCCGACGTCGGGGAGGGGCAGGGCGATCGAGAAGGTGTGGCACACAAGATGCTCAGGTTTGTTCAGCCGCAGGAAAACCCTATGGTGGAGATGACTGTGGCTGTGGGGGACTACTTATACCGTGGCCTTCTTTTCGGATTGGATAATGGCGTAAACTTCGGATGGGAGCAACTGCAGAAGTAACACCAAATCAGAGCTTCTAAAAACTGAACGGAAGCCGGTAACTATTTTCTTGGATCTGATAAGTGCCATCACTCAACCGCCCAAACAACATCCACCCCCAAACGCAAGAAATTGTAGCCGTCAGAGAATCATCCATCTAGGCGAGAATCAGATGCTCTTCTTTTTTTGACAATACGCGAGAATCAGATGCTTGTTTCGTGTTAACATCTAACTGGGACGGGGGAGGAATGGATGCCACGTAACAGTGAGACGTCGCCTTCTATTTTTTTTTTTATTTTTTTTTTAGTTTTTGAGAACAACTTTGTTTTTTACTTGACAAATGTCGAAAGTGACCGGCCGCGTCGGGCATCTTTCCATGAGGTAATTTGCCCATGTTAATTAATCGTCGTCTGCTATAAAAAAAATACAGTAATAATTTGATTGTCAAAAAATGTAATTCCTGGGTAGAGTTATTGCCCCTAATAGAACTAGGTCTCTCTGGCAGATCATAGTATCATACTCCTGGGTAGAGTTATTGCCCCTAATAGAACTAGGTCCCTCTGTTTTTTTTTACTCCGCGTATTAGGATTGTCTTAAGTCAAACGTTATAAAGTTTGACCAAGTTTATAGAACAAAATATCAATATTTTAAATTTTAAATTGGTATAGTATGGAATTATATTTCATGATGAATCATATGATGTTGACTTGGTATTGCTAAGGTTGATATTTTTCTCTATAAAATTGGTCAAACTTTAACAAGTTTGACTTTTGACAATTTTAATACGCGTAGTAAAAAGAAATGGAGGGAGTACATGGGAATAATCATGATAACCTAGTTATGAGTAAACTTTATAAAATTTTCAGCCCTACAAATTTTGAATCTACATCGGGTGAGGGGCATGTTCCAAAGAAAAAGAGTTCTAAATTTGAGCAAACTTCGGCAAGTAAACGGTACGAGAATTCTATTGCTGGTGGTCGTACCACATGATATGGGTGATGGTATTTATTGTAATTTCCTCAATTCTTTGTTGATTTCGTCCCTTTTGTTCCTATACTTTTCTTGGATGATGAGGAACGTATTGGGAGAGGTTGTCTATGACGGAGGATCTTGCAAGACAACCATATCGACATCCTGCTAAGATGACTTTCCTCTACTTAGACACCTATGCTATGCACTTCAAGAATTGACTACTATCTGAGTGTTGGTTTGTCTTTCTTGTGAGCTTGGTAGGTTACATAAAGCACAAAATGAACATTAAGAGTTGTCATATACTTTCCATCAAGAATGACACCACGGTGACTTCATCTTAAACAACAAACCATCTATTGCCTCTACACATCCAACCGCGGGGGGGGGGGGGGGGGGGGGGGGGTGGGATGATGCAGCCCAACACATCCAACCGAGCATGTATCGCGCTCCATCATATGCCAAGTCACCATGGATTCAAAAAGGTGAACTCCTTCCTCTTTGCGAATCCCGAAATGTCGCATTTCGATGGTATACTACATGAGCATCGTTCCCTTTGCATTGCTAGGTGGGATCGGACGAGTACGGACACGAAGGAAGATGCCGCGAAAATCCAAGCCATCCAAGGCGTACGCATGGAAGAGGAGGAGGAAGAGACAATATGAAGAAGAAGAGAAGGGAGAGAAAGCAGCCCCCCTAGAGCTATCGGTCCATCCGGCGACGTCGCCGGATTGTCCAGCGCCCGAAGCTGGAATCGCTGCAGTCGCCAGCGCCGGATGCCTGCCGGTGCATACTGGCACCCCCACAATGCATATCAGGTTGCAGCGTCTCCCATGCGCCGGTCCATCCAGCGACCAGGCTTCGATACGTCCGACGACCGTTGGTCCATCCGGCGACTAGGGCCAGACCGTTTGACACCAGGATTTCTCAACTGCACCACCACACACTTGGAACCAGTATCAATCGTCAGACGATCCAACGACTGAAAGGTCGGACCGTCCAACGACCCTCCTGCATGTGCCCAGTAAAGGGAATATTCCCCTTGTATCCCTTCCTACCCACCCCTTTGGCACCTATACTATAAATTTGACCCCTCCTCCTCATATCTTAGGTTAGAGCTGATGTGAGATAGAATTGAGCATGTGCTCCCCTCCTATGTGGAGAAACTCCCCCATGGGATTCATGACTACTCCTATGATGTTCATCTAGGATTGTATCAAGCCTACTTTGTGACCGCTATTCTTTGCCCTTGAGATTCTAGTACTATCACACCAATCTCTATCAACTAATTCTTGAGATTCTATTGGCACGATGGACCGACCATGTGTTGTATGTATGTCCAAGAGACAATAATATACATCGGTTTAATGATTAAAGTATTATATTTTTATGCTATAACTGTTGTGGCCATTGAATATGAGATTCATAGAAAAACCCAAACGCACATATAGAAACATAAACACACTATAATGACCCTTTTTTCCATGTCTCATAGAAAAATTTGTTAATATTAGATGACCATGTTTTCCTAGTCATGTACATATGTTTTGTCAATATTAACATGCACTTTATTGTTTCAACAACGTGGCTCGGTAGACCCAAGTAATTGAGATACCACAAGATTTGTTTTGCTGTATAGTATCGTCACAAGATGGTTGTTTTGTGTACTTCCTTAGACCATGAGAATATACCATGATGTTCACCAGATAAATTATTTTGGTATAGTCAAGTATCACACTGTAAAGTGGGTGATAAAAAAGGCTATCACTGGGTGGTCTCGAAAATATTAATTTCATCGGATAGACTGGGAATAAAAGATAGAGTCGGGGTTAGTATCGGTTAATAAGTCTGCGCAGACAAAAACATGACACTAGTCACGGTGATACTATCACACGGTAACGAGTAAAAAGAATCATACCAAGCATCGATAATAATGTGATAGGATAATTAAAGAGTTTAATTACAATCTTATCATTCATCTCGACTCGATGTATTGATTGGTATTGCAAATTAATAGGAACTCACTTAACAACCAACATGTTCAGCAGTTTTCTTCGTATAAATCGTAGGAATCAATATGAGCGTCCACGGTCTCGATGTTGATTATTGACTGGGAAATTTGTTTCTTGGTCATATGTGCTTGTTTTTTGAACCTGTATGGGTCACACACTTAAGGCGTCAAAATTATTTGTCCACATTAGATGGTTCGGAGAAAGAGCGAGTATCACTCGAATGGTTCCGGCGTGATAGAATTAATATTCAGAGAGATTATGGGGGACATGAGATGTCCTAGGATGTCGGATTTTTTTAATGACTAGAGGTCGATGATTTTATATATAGGAGTCAAAGGGTTCCGGAAGAGTTTCAGACAAAAACCGAGAAGGGGGTGACGGAGGGGGTCAGAATTGCCCCTATAGCCGAACCCAAATTTTGGGGGCTGCCAGGTGGGCCCCAGGACTTCACAATGTGCACCACCATCCCCTGGTTATTTTGCCTAACTTATTTTTGAAATGAAAGAGAAGGAAAAGAGGGAAAAGGAAAGGTGATGGTGGTTTGTGTGTGTGTGGGGGGGGGGGGGGTGGACTCACCAGGGAGTCCAATCCGATTCTCTCTAAGAGGGGTGGTGCAGCCACCTCCTTTGTTGCGTCCTCCCTCCTGAAGAGGGAATATGACTCCCTCTTCCCCAAGGAAAGTCCCCCCTATCCTCCAACTATAAAAGGAAGCAAGCCCTTGAGGAACAACACACAATTGGCTCTCAAGACTCTCTCTAGTTGACTAGAGGGTCTAATTAGGGAATCTAATTAGAGCCCCTTGATGCGTGTGTAACACACGTTCGTCGGGAAACCCCAAGAGGAAGGTATGAAGAGCACAATAGAAAGTTTACCTCAGAAAGAAACCAAGGTTGAATCGACCAGTAGGAGAAAGAAATCACTTCCGAAGGTTGATGCAGCTGAGGTGGCAGGGCACACTACCAGTTAAGAAGCAACGTGAAACCTACACAACACAATCAAATCACTTTGCCCCAACGAAGCGGTGACGTTGTCAATCTCACCGGTTTTGCTGAAAACAAAGAGGTTAAACATACCATGTGGAAAATAATTTTTTTTTTGCAGTAGATAAAATAGAACAGTGATGGTAGTAGGAAAACAGTAGCGGCAGTATGAAAATAGAGATTGCAGTGGTTGTATTATCAGTATGAGGAAAATGGACCGGGGTACACAGTTTACTAGAGGTGTCTCTCCCAAGACAGATAGATAAGATGCTCGGTAAACAAATTATAGTTGGGCAATTGACAGATATAAAGGATGCACCGTAGTGCATATGCATGTCATGATTATTACTATGTGATTCATGTGGGCATTACAACAAGATACATAGACCGTTATCCAACTGCATCTATGACTAATAATCCACCCTCAGAATGTCATCCGAGCAAATCTTGGGTATTAAGTTGTAAGCAACAGATAATCGCAATAAGCAAAGTGTGTAATGTAAACATCGTTGTTTTCTCCCTAATGGCAGCAACACATCCCCCATCCATCACGTTTATGTCACTCGAGCACGGATGCAAGGGAGGCATGAACCCACTATCTAGCATAAGTACTCCCTCTTGGAGTTACTAGCATCTACTTGGCCAGAGCATCTACTAACAACGGAGAGCATGCAAGATCATAAATAATATACACATGAAAAGAACATGATAGATTGATAATCATTGTACATAACATTCAATATTTGTAACACCCGGGGGATTTCCCCCAATTAGTTTTTGGTTGTTGTTTCTTTTTTTTTTTTTTTGCATGGCATTGCATCACATGCAACATTTGCACCTTGTTTGCAAACCAATTCAAACACAAAAACACAAATTCAAATCAATTTAAAATTTTCAAACAATGCACCTATGTTTTTCAAACTCAAATTGTTTTTCAATAAAAAGTTGACTTGGAATTAATATTTGCTTGGTTAAATAAATCATCTTTTATTAAAACCCTAATTTGAATTTCAAATTCAAATTTCAAACACCACCAACAATTTGAAATTCTCAAAACCAAATATCATGCACTTGGGCAATTGTCATGCTAATTTCCACAAAAATGTTGCATAAGCAAAACCCCAAAGAAATTTCTTGGTTTTCTTATATTTTCTCTCTTCTACCCTTTCTACAAAAAAAACAAAAAAAACCCAAAAGGGGGAGGCAGGCCAGCCCAAGTGGGCTAGCCCACCTACAACCCCTCTTTCCCACCTCCTGGCAGCCCACCAAGCCCAACCGACCAGCCCACCCCACCTTTCTTCCTCATCCGTACACAGGCACGAGGATGTCGCTGTCCACCATGGCCCCCACCTCCACCTTCTCCTTCCCCTCCATATCTACCTACCCCAGCATCCCTCCTCCCCAAACCCTAGCTCCCCCCCTCTCTCCCTGCAGCCGCCGCCACCCTCCTTCCCTTCCTCCTCTGTCCTTTTTCCCCACCTCTCTGTAACTTCTGAAGAAGAACCGGGACCCTCCATGGCCGGAAGTTGTGGACCATGGCGCCGCCGCTACGCTCGTCCTCCGGCCAAGGTCTCCGCGGGAATGGAATCGGGGATGTGCCGGCCTCGTTTTGGTGAAGGCCCCGGGGGCGGAGGCGGGCTACAGTGCCGACGCCTTCGAGGTCTTCCGCCGCCCATCTCCTGGCGGCCGCAGCTCCGTCAGACAGCGCCGTCCCGAGCCCCCTGCCGCCGATCTGCGTTGACGACCCCCCCGGTGAGCCCTCCGCCGTTGGGCTACCTCCTCTCCTCCCTCTCCCCCTTGCTCTGGAACCCCGCTGTCGAGCGGCACGATCGACGCCACCATCCATCGTCGTTCTCTGATCGACCTTCGTCTGTACACGCGAACTGGCTTCAATTTCGTCAGAAACTGTTCACGCAGCAACACCTCTTACGGGCCGAGCTCCCCTTTCCGTCACCAACTCGCAGCAGCATCCCAGTGGCAAGGCCACGCCGCGCGCGAGCTCCGCATCGCGGGTTCGAATCCCCCCCGAGGCGCAAGCCACCTCTTTTTCGGCCTTTTTCTTTTATTTCCCGAAATCCAGAAAAACAGATCTGAGCCTTTATTTGTAAAATCCATAACAAATTGAAAAATGCTCTAATTTCAATGATTCAAGTTTCTTTGGATTCAGAATCTTGTGCTCTTTCTATTAGTCACAAAGTTGCAACATGTTTCTGTAATAAATTTTGCACTAAATAATTAAATACAGAAATGGCTATTAAAATTTGAAACTTTGGGAATTCATAACTTGAGTTCTGTTCACCCAATTTGAGCAAACTTGGGCTCTAAAAATTTGTCTTAACAAACTCTACACATTGGTATTTTATTTGGTCACAATTGAATTAAATTTGAACTTGTTTCCTTCTGTTTACTAAAAAAGGCAGAATAAAAATGCTTATGGAAAATGCATAATAAATTCAATAATGATCCAAAAATTATGTTTAATAGCTTAAAATGTTCAGTGAAACATTTTATACATGTTTCAACCTTTTCAATACAATTTGTTTACTGTTTTTCCTAATTAAAATTGGTGCAATAATTCAATACTTTAAATACACCTTTTAAATTGCCAAATTCATAACTTGCTCATTTTAAATCCAAATTCAACAAATGAAATATGTATTCCATCTAAAATTTTGTGTTCTTTCCAAATATAAATTTTGCTATCTGTTTTGAACATTTAAAATTGGTGAAAACAACAAATGCTTGTTTAAATCATTTAAAATGCCAAAGTTCATAACTTAATAAATAAAATTCCAAACTTGGTAAACAACATATCAAACTGAAGCTATTGTTGTTTTCTTATTGTTTTCATCATACATGCATCATTCTAATCAACTTTCACATGATGGTTATTTGTAGATCATTTAATTCAACATTAATTCATGGGCTTTTCCATATGCAATCCAAATTGCATATGGGCCCATTTAAATATGTTTACCATGTCAACTGGTTTACTTTGATGCATCAATTAATTGTCATGCATATAAAATAGGATCATGCTAGATCTTTTGCCGTAGTAGTAATTGTTGCATCCGGTGTTTTTTCTAGTTCGTTGCTTCTTCACGGATAGGACGTTGAGATGATGTGAGCAACGACAAGTTCTGCGGATGTACATCTACTTGCTGGATTCCAGGTAAGTATACTCACTTGCTACCTATGGCTGCCTTTCATCACTTGTTACCGATTCTTTCCGTTATCTTTATGCTAGCCTTATGATTCGATGCTTGTGTCTCGATCCTATCATATGTTTACCTTGCAGCCATGATATAGCCTTCCTTCCACTTCCTATTAACTGTTGTTTGTTTACCCCGTTGGCCCCCGTGTCGTAGTTGCATGCTTAGTGTTGTTTGCGCTCAAGTCTTGTTGTCCGTCTTATCACCTGTTTAGTTTGATAGTTGGGTTTCAACTTAATCAACAACATGTCAATGTTTTGGGTAATAATAATTTGATAAGGCACCGGCAGGAGGCCCGGCGTGGTTTTGAGGCCTGCTAGTGTCGACCCTAATTAGGAAAAGGGTCTTGTCCTCCGATCCATGATGAGCGCACTAACCGCATGTGGGAAGAGAGTATGGGCGCCCCCCGCAACTTTGATTCGATTCGCATCTCGTCCAAATCGCCTCATTTAGTTCGGGTTTTCCATTTGCCGCATGCATATGCAGGTCCGAACCCTTGGCGCCAGGGTGGAACTTTTGTAGTCGGCATTTAGGGAGACACGTTCTTAGAGTGCTATGAGGGTCCCCTTTTCTTCGTGGGGCTTGATTAGCCGTGCGCTCAATTGCACGGGGTTCTTTGGGCTTGATGCGAAGAAGAGTTGGGTTGTGTTGAGTGGCCTGCTTGGTGGGTTTGCTCCCCGCCTGGCGGGTCATTCTTACGTGTACGGCCAAATTGGTGCATCCCTGCAGGGTTAAATCTTCTCGAGAAGCCGTGTTGTCCGCGGTTATGGATGACTTGGTGAAAGTGCTGGCTAACAAGTACTCAGACAACTTACACTTAACGATGATAACTTGACTAGTAATATAGATTACCTCCACCATAAAAATGAATGTCACCTTAATCAACAGTGTGAGTTTCCTTGGGTTGCTTCCTTAGTAGGGGGTAACATTGGATGGGTATTGTTTGGTGAGTAGTTATAGTTGGTTTTGTCGCGCTATCTTATCCATTTCTTTTAGCCGGATGTTGTAGCGCGTCTCTGTAGTTGGTTAGTGCAGCCCGCTGCCGCTTCTTTGCAATAATCCCTTCCTTTCCGTTGTACCCAAAGTATTTGTATCTTGTGATGATTGGTTACGCTGGTATCTTGTGAGTATGTGTCGATACATCGTAGTAGTTTTCATAGACGGGGGTGCCATGAGACTACGGTAGAGACGTGGGGTAACGGGATAGCGTAGTAACACAGAACACGGGATTTTACCCAGGTTCGGTACGTCGCGACAGTACGGCGTACCTAATCCTGCACTTCTCACTAATTGGGACTAAAGCCCGTATAACAGGATTACAATGTGAGGGAACAGATCTAGCTACTCGGCGAGGATGAGCTTCTCGGCGAGTTGCGTAGAGCTTGAGCTTGTGTCTAACTTGTGCTTTTCTATCTCCCGTCCGGCTTTATATAATAGCCGGATTAGGGCTTACAGAATAGGAAACCTAGAAGACTACGTTTAACTTGTAACTTGGAAAGCAAGGAATCCGTCTTCTCCTCCAAGCCAGATCACGTGGGCCGTGATCCGGGTTCTTCTAGAATCCGGCTTCTGCACGTCGGACTACTGGGCCGCCCAATGGACCTAAGCCCATTACCATGTAGGCCACCCTGGTAGTCCGGCTCTTTGTCTACCATCTTCTATACCCCTATTCAGTATATATCCGACAGTAGCCCCAGGAAGGATCAAAACTCTGATTCTCCGTCTTTCGTCAAATACATTTTGTCCGGGAAATCTTGATTCAGCAGTCTTGATTCTTTCTACTTTCCTTTTGAAGGAGATGGTAACATAAAACTCGGAACCATGAAAATCCGGTTTTTCTTCTCGCGATCCTTCGCGGAAAAGGAACTTCTAACGTCAGCGCTTTAATCATGCTGACGCAGGCGACGCTTGGTTTCACGCGGGAAACCCTGCATCGTATCTCTGACAGATTCTCACGGGAAACGAGGAGATAGCCATCATTAACATGTCGTTATATTTCCCGTAGTTTCCGGAGAGCGACACGCGTCGAACATCCAACGGTCGAAAGAGCCGTTGGCACGTATCTAAACGGTTCTCTGGCTATAAATAGCCATCATCGTCCTCCTCCGTAACTTTCCTCACTCCCTCACTGCCTACGCCATTGCTGCGCACGCGAGCTCGAGAGCAAGTCCTTGTCCCAGGCGCACTTAGCATCCAAACGCACCGAAACGCGCCACCAAAAGATGGCCTCCTCGCCGTCGTCGCCGACCCGCGCCGCCATCGATGAGCTCGTCAGCGATCTGGATCCGCAACCAGGATCGCCTAAGCACGCCGGCGGCAAGCCGGAGAAGACTGCTGCTTCCGCGGCGGGCGGAGAAAACACTTCCGCCGCCGCGGACATTGCGACATCGAGCGCCGCGACAACCCCGCTGTTTGCACCTGAAACGGCGGAGGAAAAGATCGAGCTCCTCGGCGACGAACTCGCCGCCGCGGAGGCCGCCGCCGCCGCCGGAGTGGACGAGGAAGCGGAATCTGCAAGCAACTGGAGTGCCTGCAGTATTCCCCCGGCTCTCCTTCCAAACTTGGAAAAGGAGGGCCTGGTTCTCAAGAAGAAATGGCGGCTGCCAGAAGAAGAAACCGAACCCGCGCCACGGGATGGCGAAAGGGTACTCCTTTCTTCCCACCTTTTGCGAGGTATGGGGCTTCCGCCATCTTCCTTCTTCCTCCAGGTTCTCTCTCATTACAACATCCAGCCCCACAATCTTCCCCCCAATTCCATTCTATACATGGCCGGCTTTCAGGCCTTGTTCGAAGGCTACTTAGGGCTAGAACCTAGGTTAGATTTCTGGATGTACTGCTTTGGAGTTAAGCGAAACTCTTCGGAGGGCGCACTCCCAACTTGCGGAACTATATCCTTCACTCTTCGGAGATTCCGAGAGGATTGGTTCCCCAAGATAAAAACTTCAGAATCCGTCAAATTTTGGACGGGTTCTTTCTTTTATCATCCCGACGTGCCTTTTCCTAAAAAGGCCGTCGGGGTTCCACCTTTTGTGAATTCCGCCGCCGTTCCCCAGGATAACTGGGGAACAGAAGCCGTCCAAGTTCTGCCGCCAGATCTACTAAAGATCAAGCGGCGCATCGCCAAGCTCACCTCCATGGATCCGCCTCTAACTGGCATGGACACGGTTCTATGCTGGCTGATTAGGCGGATCCAGCCACTAGCCAACCACAGCGGCCGTCTCCTGTGCGAATACACGGGAGTCAAGGATCCGATGCGGACATCCACCAAGGATTGGCCCGCAAAGGAACTTAGGCGGCGCATCAACCAGTTGGTCGCATCGCGCGACCAATACACAGAGAGTCGGCCAATGTATACGGCCGAAAATCCGGTTCCCAAGGTAATTTTTCAGTCATTTGGGTACAGTTCTATTTTATCTCGGATTTCCTAGCTTCTGATTTTGTTCTTGCTTGTTCGACGGTTCGAGGATCTTTCAGATTCGGACTTGGTGTCTGAGGCTGAGCTGGACGCGCTGCGCACCGCTGCTACAGGTGGACGCAAGCGCAAGAAGATAACTTCCTCGGAAGAAATTATCGATCTTGACGGAATCCCCGTCGCCACCTCCAGGTTCTTTCTTCTGGAATTTTCTTTTATGGGAACTTTTTTCATCCATCTTCGGTGTTTTAACCTTTTCCGGGTTTTTATGTTTTTAGCCTGCCACCTTCCACCCTGAAGCCGAAGAAGCTGAAGAAACACAAGGTTTCTTCCAGCCGAGGCAGCCAACCTTCTCCCGCCGTCGCCCCGGACACGCCAAGCACAATGGCGGAAGAGCCTACTGCAGCCCCCACCACCAAGCCCCCAGAGCCCAGCCAACCCATTGTGTCCGACCCTGACACGAGGGAAAGGGCGGCCCCAGAGGTGGAAAAATTAACTCGGACTTTCGACGAGGAAATTCCCACCTTTGACAAGGATTTCAAAGCTATCAATGACGGCTTGGACGCAGCCGGGAATCTCTTCGCGGAATACGCGAAAGAGTTCAAAGAAAACTTGGCAGGTTTGCAGCGCATGAGCCAGGTATATAACTCTAGCCCCCAAGCATTAATTAAAATGCGTGCTTTTTGCTTTGATGCTTTTTGTACTCATTCTTCTCCTTGCTATGTTTCAGCAAACCTCCGAAGCCATCAACACGGAAGTTTTCAAGAAGCTTACCATCAAGAATAAAGAAGTTAGAAGTCTTCTCTCTATTCTTGAAGAAAGGGAAGCAGAGCTGGAATCAGCTAAGCTCGCATTGTCAGAAACACAAGGTAAACATTTTCCTTCTGAAATTTCCGATTCAATTATTTGCCTAAGTTTTTTCCGAGGAGCTGGCTAACTCGGATTTTTCCCTTGCTTTTCAGCTGCGTTAGCTCAGGCTAAACAAGCAGCAGAAGATTCTGGCAATGCCGAAATTCTCCGCAAGGAGAATGTTGAGCTTCACAAGAACCTTGTGAAAGCACAACAAGACTTGGAAGCCAGTAATCTGGCCCTTGGAGTTTCTAATTCCAAGGCTTCCGAGCAGGCGGAGAAGGACAAATCCACCATTCAGGATTTGACCGACGCTCTAAACCTTCGCCTGGAGGAAGTTTCCGAGATCGACAAGCTCATCGGTAAATTTCTGACTCGTTTATCATCTTTCCATGTTTTACTTTTCTCTGTTTTTCCGTCTAACCCTTTTGGGGGTGTTATTGGAAAAAACCAGGAGATACCCCAGATGGCACTCGGGTTGCAGGCATCCGAGCTTTCGGGGAGACATGGAATTTGATGAAGGCTGCTGCAACACAGCTGGTAGACAAGTTTCTTCCCGAAAAATCTGGGGAGTGCTCGGAGGTTGAAAAACTTCCGGGTGCCATCATGGAGGTGGCGGAGTCTAAGGAATCTCTCCTTCGCTCCGCTGCACGGGGTGGTGCGCGCATGGCTCTTGGCCTCATGCGCATGCACTACCCTAGTGCTAAATCCTGGCGCGTGGCGTCCGGTGTCCCTCAAGGATACACGGATATGCAGCGAAACACCATCTTTGGTGAAGTCAAGGGTCACGCCACCCAGATTGCCTCCATGGTAAATATCTCCGTCAACTATCCAGAAGCGGAGATTCCTCCAATCCCGAAGACGAAAGCAGCGAGGAGGAGTCAGATGCTTGAAGGGTTACCTGGAACCTGGATAGAAAAAATAGACAATAGGAGCATTACTATTCTTTTAATGTAATCCAAAATGTAATGCTTCTTTTGTATGAATGAAACTTCCATCTTTTGCAGTTTAAATTACGAAATTTTTTGCAATTTTTTTGGGTTTTATCATTCCTTTATCTTCTAAGTTCTCTGGTGTGTATGCTTTAACTGTCCTTAGTGTTTGAAATGGCTCAAATAGCAATATGAATCTTCATGCCGAGTAACTGGGGACGAACCAAGCAGTTTTTGAAACTCGGAAACATGGACCATGCTAAAGGCATTTTTACTAACTAGTTCCAGTAACCCAACACACACACAATCATATAAGACTTAGAGAATTCAAGGAAAGTTTTAAGTGAAACTTGGACACACAGGCAATTCAAGTTTCCCTTAGCCGTTAACAGGCTGAAAAATCATTCAGTTTTGTAACGCCGAGTACGCAAGCACAATTCGGGTTAACGTTGAGCAATTTGTAAGATCATTGGGAAATAGATGAGGCGGAAACACCTTGCACTTATAAAGGATATGGATGACAGTATTCCGACAACTTTATTTCATGATCTCAAAAGATGTTTACATAGAATTGAACTAAGTACGGAAAGGTACATAACTCTCTAGACGTTTCCAGGCTTCCGCAATCCACTTGACTTTGTCGAATTTTTTCAGCAGCTTGTAGAGTGGTAAGGTTTTATCCCCCAGCCGACTGATAAATCTGCTGACGGCTGCAGTGGAACCCATCAATCTTTGAACATCTTTTACACATGTAGGTTTTGAGATGTTCAAGATTGCCTTGATCTTTTCCGGGTTAACTTCTATTCCTCTGTGGGAAACAATGAAACCCATAAGTTTTCCTGAGGGAACCCCGAATACGCACTTAGATGGATTCAACTTCATCTTGTAAGTGCGCAAGTTTTCGAAAGTTTCTCGCAAATCCTCAAGGAGTGTATCTTTTTCCTTGGTTACGACAGCGATATCGTCCACGTAAACATGAACGTTTCTGCCAATTTGACTATGCAAACAGCGTTGCATGCAACGCTGGTAGGTTGCACCTGCGTTCTTCAGGCCAAAAGGCATGGTTATGTAATAGTACGTCCCATACGGGGTTATAAAAGAAGTCTTGATTTGATCTTCCTTTTTCATGCGTATTTGGTGGTACCCGGAGTATGCATCCAAAAAGCATAAAAGCTCGGAGCCTGCAGTGGCATCTATTATTTGATCGATTCGCGGTAACGCGAACCTATCTTTCGGACACAACTTGTTCAATCCTGTGTAATCTATACACATTCTAAGAGCAGTGGTGTCTTTCTTCGGTACTAGGACCGGATTTGCGGACCAATCAGTATGGATTACTTCCTTGATGAAATCCGCTGCTAAAAGCCGGATAATTTCCTTGCCAATAGCCTTCCGTCTTCTTCCGTCAAATCGACGAAGACCTTGTTTGACGGGTTTTGATCCGGGAATAACCTTGAGTTGGTGCTCAGCAAGTTCCCTGGGTACGCCTGGCATGTCAGCTGGACACCAGGCAAAAATATCCCAGTTCTCACGGAGGAACTTGATGAGCTCGCCTTCCTATTTGTCGGTCATCCCAGTCCCTACGACGACGAATTTTGTCGGATCTTTGGGATCTAGGATTACCTGTCTTGTATTCTCGGACGCCTTGAAGCTATCTGTTGGCTTCCGAGTTTCTTTTCCTGCCGGCATTTCTTTCGGCGATACCTCCTTGGCTAATTCCTTCAGTTCCTCCTTTGCTATAACTCTCTGAGCGCAAAGGGCGTTTTCTTTTTCCAACTCGTTTGCCAGCTTGAAATCACCGGCAATGGTGATTACTCCTCCTTTGGGTCCTGGCATCTTCATCTTGTTGTAGATATAGCAAGATCTTGCCATAAATTTGGCGAAAGCCGGACGTCCGAGTATTGCGTGATACACGCTTTCGAACGGCACTACTTCGAAGGATACTTTTTCCTGCCGGAAGTGATCTTTATCTTCGAAGGTGACATCTAGGGAAATTTCTCCTAGGGATCGTGCTTGCCTGCCAGGAACAATGCCATGGAAGCGTATATTGCTGTAGTTGAGCTGGGACTCGGAGATCTTCAAGTGCTTCAGTGTATCCAGATACATTATATTGATGCTGGATCCTCCATCCATCAACACTCTTCTTAGCCTAGTGTTTTGAACAATAGGGCTTACAACAAGAGCTTGTGTGCCGGGTTCAGGGATATTTCCGGGATGATCAGACTGATCCTAGATTATCGGTGTGTTGGAGTACTTCAAGAATTTTGGGGTTGCCGGAACAACCGCGTTTATTTCTCGAAGTGTTCTTTTGGCCACCTTTGCTGACGGGGTTGCTAAGAAAGTTAACATTGCTTCTCCGTCAACTCTCAGAAATTTGGGTTCGCCCTTTCGCTGTTGTTCCTGGATTTTGTCATCAGTGTCCGATTCACTGTCTTCTTTTTCAGCTTCTGGCTTTTGTTTGGCAGGTTTCCTTTTGGAACCCTTCCCCTTATTTCCGGATCCTGCATTGCCTTTCATATGCTTGTTTAGCCGGCATTGCGCGTTTGTGTGGGTTGGTTTCCCAAATTGCGAGTGGTGGACGCAGGGTTCCGACTTAATTCTCTCCCATTCTTCGGGAGTGTAATTGATTGGATCTGGACTGCGGCCTTTCCACTTATTCACTTTTTCTCCTCCAAAGGCTATGTTGACCTCCTTGGGCTTTGTCGTTGACTCTGGAGTTCCTTTTTTGTCAGAACGAGGGGTTTTCTTGGCGAGTATTAGTGACTCAATATTGCCTCCTCTTGCTCTGATATCATCTTCGGCTGCAGCATGCTCATTAGCGGTTGTAAGCATAGATCCGAGATCTTTGTGCTGTTTAGAACCAACCATGAACGGTACAAGTCCGGGTTTTAGGCCATTGACGAAAGCATGCATTGCTTGTACGTCAGTTACTCCAGAGCAACTATTCTTCATTGCAGTCCATCTGGAGATGAAATCCACGTATGGTTCGTCCTCAAATTGGGTGCAACGGTTCAGCTGGTTGATGCTATTTGGGCGTTTGTATGTTCCCCGAAAATGCTGAGTGAATACTCTCGCCATATCATCCCAACTGTCGACAGTTCTTGATGGTAAACCATTGATCCAATCTCTGGCTCCGTCTAGCAACATTAGGGGAAGAAACTTGACAGCTTCCAGGTCTGTCCCATTGTTGATTTGGACGGCTGTATAATAATCTGAGAGCCAGGTATCCGGGTTTGTACTGCCGGTATACTTTTGGTAGGTTGGACCAACTTTGGCGAAGCCAGAATGCAGGGTTATCCTTCGGATCCTGTCAGTAAAACACTTAGGACCAAAGTATAGATCATCCTTTTCTGCTCTATCAATGTGTGCAGAATATCTCCCGGCTGAATGGACAGAAGGGGATCTGCTCCTTTCTTTTCCATTGTTGCGCGGACGCGCTTTTCTGAGGTTATCTCTATCTCTTCCGTGTTCACGTCCTTTAGGCGGAGTTCTGCTTCTATGCCTTTCCTTATCCTTAGGAGGTGTCCGGGATCTTTCACGTCTGTGAGGTATATCATATCTTCCAGCTTTTTCAGCTGGGTTTCTCGGAGGTGGCATTATTTTGCCGTCATTCCGGTGTTTGTCTTCCCGATCGTGTGGTTTATATCCATCTTTCGGGAGATGAGGTCCGGTTCTAGACGCTGCGTCCCGGTTGTCGGGGTTTTTCTTGTCTTTTCTCGGATCCTCTTTTTTATCCGAATCTCCGGGTTCTTCCGGTCCAGGTGCTCCAGCAGCGCAAGTAGCTGTTTTGCAGAGGGCGGAATTATCATGCAGCCTCCCTGATCGCTCTTGGCCTCGCTGTGCTGCTGTAATGCTTTTCCTAGGAAAGCATACACCCCTTGGAGTTTTTCCCCGTTGGAGTACAGATCGTTGTTTAGGATGGCGAACGCTGCTTCCGCGTTTTCTGCTGCGGTTTTGTACATTGGTTCGCCCTTGGCATCCTTGCCGTTTAACTGCTTTTGCCAAGATGGGTTATAGAACCTTTCTTTTGGCGGCAGTTCTTCCGGTCTTGCGATTCCGGGTAACCTAGTAGGTTTTAGGGCAGATCTATGCTTTCTCTCGTACTCCTCTATTTCTTCCTTCATGACTTTGATGTCATTATGGGTTTGTTGGAGATGTTGCCGAGATCTAAGCAGATGTTGCTGTTGCCGTTGAAAAGCTTGTCTCCTGGCTTCCAGCATCTCAGGGGGTTCATCTGGTCCCACTGGTGTTTGTAATAGCTCTTGCTCTTCCAGTTCTGTCATTGGCGGAGCAGTGATTTCCTTAGATTTCTTTTCCGCGGGCTTTGTGCCGCTAATATCTCCAACTTCCAGGTTTTCATCAGCGAGATCGGCTGATTTTTTCTTCCGGAGTTTGTATTGGAGTTTTTTAGAAGCACGGTGCTTTTTCTTGGAAGAAGGAGGTTTTTTGACAGGCTCATCTTCTGTCATCTCCTTAACATTGGGGAATATCGGAGAAGTTTCTCCGTCTTCTCTTTCTTCCACCGGCGGAGGGGTTTTAGGGCTTTCCTGGCTGCCGGCACCCGTTGTATCAGCTGGTTTTGCCATTAGCACTTCATGGAATCCCTCTTGAAAGGACTTAACCTTTCTTACGAAGGCATCCTCGTCTTCGTCTTCGGAGTCGAAGTTATCCGATCCGGTTTCCGACTCCAACCTCGCCTCAATGGCGGCAAGCACGGACTCTGCTTCCGAGTTCATCGTCTGGTTGACGGATGTCGGATCTTCCGCCTCTGTGACGGGTGTTTCTTCTTCCGTCTCTATGACGGGTAGGTTGTTATCTGCCTCTTGCACGGGATTTCCGTCATCCGTGTTTTCAGCGATTTCGGATTGCACCATGCCGATAAAGTGTGTATCACTTTTTTGTCGGTGATCTGAGTAGAATCCGGCATCATAGTCGTCTTCGACTGGGTATAGGGCGGGTGGGATAAATTTGCTTCCACCGCAAAACCCCATTGCCTCTGCAGTTAGTCCGATAAAGATGTTAGCAGATCCGATCGGTAACACGCAGGCACTTACCAGGTGGTTTTGCGCCGGTATGTATGATCCGTTGTCGAGGAAGCGCCCGACGTCGTCGTCGAATTCCAAGCTTCCGACAGTGATCGGTCTTCCAATTCCGCCGAGTATCCCAGATCGGAATTTCACGCCTGACGTCGTTAGCCCCACGGTGGGCGCCAACTGTCGAGACATCGTAGTAGTTTTCATAGACGGGGGTGCCATGAGACTACGGTAGAGACGTGGGGTAACGGGATAGCGTAGTAACACAGAACACGGGATTTTACCCAGGTTCGGTACGTCGCGACAGTACGGCGTACCTACTCCTGCACTTCTCACTAATTGGGACTAAAGCCCGTATAACAGGATTACAATGTGAGGGAATAGATCTAGCTACTCGGCGAGGATGAGCTTCTCGGCGAGTTGCGTAGAGCTTGAGCTTGTGTCTAACTTGTGCTTTTCTATCTCCCGTCCGGCTTTATATAATAGCCGGATTAGGGCTTACAGAATAGGAAACCTAGAAGACTACGTTTAACTTGTAACTTGGAAAGCAAGGAATCCGTCTTCTCCTCCAAGCCAGATCACGTGGGCCGTGATTCGGGTTCTTCTAGAATCCGGCTTCTGCACGTCGGACTACTGGGCCGCCCAATGGACCTAAGCCCATTACCATGTAGGCCACCCTGGTAGTCCGGCTCTTTGTCTACCATCTTCTATACCCCTATTCAGTATATATCCGACAGTATGGTTTATCCGCTTGCCAGTACTTAACCGTACTGACCCACGAATCCTTTTCGTGGCTGCATATTCCACATTGCAGTCAACAGGTTTGAAGTCCGACGACGTTAGCTTGGGAATCCCTCCGGCTTGGCCTGGGCAGGGATTGGACGCCATCGGTTATCTTCAGGACTCTTAGTCCAATTTGTATCTTGTCCGTAGTCGGACGCTATGTTATTTCTTCCGCTGTTATTTGGATCTTTGTATTGTATCAGTTGTATCCTTGACTCGTTTGAGTCGTCTTGTATATACCTCCTCTGTTGTTGTTGTGGATTATTCGTGAACTGTTGTAATGTTATCACAAGTGGCAACCTGGAATCGGTTATTATGTGGATTTTGGCGGAAATGCTGAAATCTGCATAGTGCCCGATCTCGGGGCGTCACAAATGGTATCAGAGCATGGTTTCCAATTCCCAAAGTTGTTTCGATACGAATGGTTATCGAAGCAACGGGTCCGCAAAGCCTGTAGGATAACCTCGCTAACGGTCGTTGTTTCTAGAGTGTCAAAAACTATTTCCGCTAAACTGTTTTGGAAACATCTCAATAGGATTCTTGTTTTCTCCTTATCTCTATTCTATTTCTCCTCCTACCTTATTTGTTTTGGAGTCTCTTCCCTTATCTATCTTTCAAAGTTTTAGGATCCTACGTGGGTGGACGTTTTCTGAGCCTTTAACCTAATAGGTTCGATCATCGGAAGATTCCTGGTGGAAGAACATCGTCGTCACTCCGAGCAAGAATCTCTTGTTAGTGGTGTCGAGAAGCCTTGTTAGTGGTGTCGAGGAGATCAACTGGAAGCATGAAGAATCGATAGTCGAA
Source organism: Alopecurus myosuroides (assembly GCA_028641055.1). NCBI lineage: Eukaryota > Viridiplantae > Streptophyta > Magnoliopsida > Poales > Poaceae > Alopecurus > Alopecurus myosuroides. Next base: position 31,463 of record JAPCYS010001226.1, read on the forward strand.
CTGCTTTCCCCTCCCGGGTTAGTGGGTGGATTGCGAGGGCGCAATCCCTTGTTAGTGGTGTCGTCTATAACACCCGGGGGATTTCCCCCAATTAGTTTTTGGTTGTTGTTTCTTTTCTTTTTTTGCATGGCATTGCATCACATACATCATTTGCACCTTGTTTGCAAACCAATTCAAACATAAAAACACAAATTCAAATCAATTTAAAATTTTCAAACAATGCACCTGTGTTTTTCAAACTCAAATTGTTTTTCAATAAAAGTTGACTTGGAATTAATATTTGCTTGGTTAAATAAATCATCTTTTATTAAAACCCTAATTTGAATTTCAAATTCAAATTTCAAACACCACCAACAATTTGAAATTCTCAAAACCAAATATCATGCACTTGGGCAATTGTCATGCTAATTTCCACAAAAATGTTGCATAAGCAAAACCCCAAAGAAATTTCTTGGTTTTCTTATATTTTCTCTCTTCTACCCTTTCTACAAAAAAAAACAAAAAAAACCCAAAAGGGGGAGGCAGGCCAGCCCAAGTGGGCTAGCCACCTACAACCCCTCTTTCCCACCTCCTGGCAGCCCACCCCACCTTTCTTCCTCGTCCGTACACAGGCACGAGGATGTCGCTGTCCACCATGGCCCCCACCTCCACCTGCTCCTTCCCCTCCATATCTACCTACCCCAGCATCCCTCTCCTCCCCAAACCCTAGCTCTCCCCCCTCTCTCTCCCTGCAGCCGCCGCCACCCTCTTCCCTTCCTCCTCTGTCCTTTTTCCCCACCTCTCTGTAACTTCTGAAGAAGAACCGGGACCCTCCATGGCCGGAAGTTGTGGACCATGGCGCCGCCGCTACGCTCGTCCTCCGGCCAAGGTCTCCGCGGGAATGGAATCGGGGATGTGCCGGCCTCGTTTTGGTGAAGGCCCCGGGGGCGGAGGCGGGCTACAGTGCCGACGCCGTCGATTTCTTCCGCCGCCCATCTCCTGGCGGTCGCAGCTCCGTCAGACAGCGCCGTCCCGAGCCCCCTGCCGCCGATCTGCGTCGACGACCCCCCCCGGTGAGCCCTCCGCCGTTGGGCTACCTCCTCTCCTCCCTCTCCCCCTTGCTCTGGAACCCCGCCGTCGAGCGGCACGATCGATGCCACCATCCATCGTCGTTCTCTGATCGACCTTCGTCTGTACACGCGAACTGGCTTCAGTTTCGTCAGAAACTGTTCACGCAGCAACACCTCTTACGGGCCGAGCTCCCCTTTCCGTCACCAACTCGCAGCAGCAGCCCAGTGGCAAGGCCACGCCGCGCGCGAGCTCCGCATCGCGGGTTCGAATCCCCCCCGAGGCGCAAGCCACCTCTTTTTCGGCATTTTTCTTTTATTTCCCGAAATCCAGAAAAACAGATCTGAGCCTTTATTTGTAAAATCCATAACAAATTGAAAAATGCTCCAATTTCAATGATTCAAGTTTCTGTGGATTCAGAATCTTGTGCTCTTTCTATTAGTCACAAAGTTGCAACATGTTTCTGTAATAAATTTTGCACTAAATAATTAAATACAGAAATGGCTATTAAAATTTGAAACTTTGGGAATTCATAACTTGAGTTCTGTTCACCCAATTTGTGCAAACTTGGTCTCTAAAAAATTTTCTTAACAAACTCTACACATTGGTATTTTATTTGGTCACATCTGAATTAAATTTGAACATGTTTTCTTCTGTTTACTAAAAAGGGCAGAATAAAAATGCTTATGGAAAATGCATAATAAATTCAATAATGATCCAAAAATTATGTTTAATAGCTCAAACTGTTCAGTGAAACATTTTATACATGTTTCAACCTTTTCAATACAATTTGTTTACTGTTTTTCCTAATTAAAATTGGTGCAATAATTCAATACTTTAAATACACCTTTTAAATTGCCAAATTCATAACTTGCTCATTTTAAATCCAAATTCAACAAATGAAATATGTATTCCATCTAAAATTTTGTGTTCTTTCCAAATATAAATTTTGCTATCTGTTTTGAACATTTAAAATTGGTGAAAACAACAAATGCTTGTTTAAATCATTTAAAATGCCAAAGTTCATAACTTAATAAATAAAATTCCAAACTTGGTAAACAACATATCAAACTGAAGCTATTGTTGTTTTCTTATTGTTTTCATCATCCATGCATCATTCTAATCAACTTTCACATGGTTATTTGTAGATCATTTAATTCAACTTTAATTCATGGGCTTTTCCATATGCAATCCAAATTGCATATGGGCCCATTTAAGTATGTTTACCATGTCAACTGGTTTACTTTGATGCATCAATTAATTGTCATGCATATAAAATAGGATCATGCTGGATCTTTTGCCGTAGTAGTAATTGTTGCATCCGGTGTTTGTTCTAGTTCGTTGCTTCTTCACGGATAGGACGTTGAGATGATGTGAGCAACGACAAGTTCTGCGGATGTACCTCTACTTGCTGGATTCCAGGCAAGTATACTCACTTGCTACCCATGTCTGCCTTTCATCACTTGTTACCGATTCTTTCCGTTATCTTTATGCTAGCCTTATGATTCGATGCTTGTGTCTCGATCCTATCATATGTTTACCTTGCAGCCATGATATAGCCTTCCTTCCACTTCCTATTAACTGTTGTTTGTTTACCCCGTTGGCCCCCGTGTCGTAGTTGCATGCTTAGTGTTGTTTGCGCTCAAGTCTTGTTGTCCGTCTTATCACCTGTTTAGTTTGATAGTTGGGTTTCAACTTAATCAACAACATGTCAATGTTTTGGGTAATAATAATTTGATGATAAGGCACCGGCAGGAGGCCCGGCGTGGTTTTGAGGCCTGCTAGTGTCGACCCTAATTAGGAAAAGGGTCTTGTCCTCCAATCCATGATGAGCGCACTAACCGCATTTGGGAAGCGAGTATGGGCGCCCCCCGCAACTTTGATTCGATTCGCATCTCGTCCAAATCGCCTCATTTAGTTCGGGTTTTCCATTTGCCGCATGCATATGCAGGTGCGAACCCTTGGCGCCAGGGTGGAACTTTTGTAGTCGGCATTTAGGGAGACACGTTCTTAGAGTGCTATGAGGGTCCCCTTTTCTTCGTGGGGCTTGATTAGCCGTGCGCTCAATTGCACAGGGTTCTTTGGGCTTGATGCGAAGAAGAGTTGGGTTGTGTTGAGTGGCCTGCTTGGTGGGTTTGCTCCCCGCCTGGCGGGTCATTCTTACGTGTACGGCCAAATTGGTGCATCCCTGCAGGGTTAAATCTTCTCGAGAAGCCGTGTTGTCCGCGGTTATGGATGACTTGGTGAAAGTGCTGGCTAACAAGTACTCAGACAAATTACACTTAACGATGATAACTTGACTAGTAATATAGATTACCTCCACCATAAAAATGAATGTCACCTTAATCAACAGTGTGAGTTTCCTTGGGTTGCTTCCTTAGTAGGGGGTAACATTGGATGGGTATTGTTTGGTGAGTAGTTATAGTATGTTTTGTCGCGCTATCTTATCCCTTTCTTTTAGCCGGATGTTGTAGCGCGTCTCTGTAGTTGGTTAGTGCAGCCCGCTGCCGCTTCTTTGCAATAATCCCTTCCTTTCCGTTGTACCCAAAGTATGTGTATCTTGTGATGATTGGTTACGCTGGTATCTTGTGAGTATGGTTTATCCGCTTGCCAGTACTTAACCGTACTGACCCACGAATCCTTTTCGTGGCTGCATATTCCACATTGCAGTCAACAGGTTTGAAGTCCGACGACGTTAGCTTGGGAATCCCTCCGGCTTGGCCTGGGCAGGGATTGGATGCCATCGGTTATCTTCAGGACTCTTAGTCCAATTTGTATCTTGTCCGTAGTCGGACGCTATGTTATTTCTTCCGCTGTTATTTGGATCTTTGTATTGTATCAGTTGTATCCTTGACTCGTTTGAGTCGTCTTGTATATACCTCCTCTGTTGTTGTTGTGGATTATTCGTGAACTGTTGTAATGTTATCACAAGTGGCAACCTGGAATCGGTTATTATGTGGATTTTGGCGGAAATGCTGAAATCTACATAGTGCCCGATCTCGGGGCGTCACAATATTCATCGGATCCCAGCAAAAACAACATGTAACATTACAATAGGATGATCTTGATCATGTAGGGAAGCTCACAAGATCTAAACATGAGGCATAAAGAGGAGAGAACAACCATCTAGCTACTGCTATGGACCCGTAGTCCAAGGATGAACTACTCACGCATCATTCCGGAGGCGGGCATAGTGTTGTAGAGCCCTCCGGTGATGATTCCCCTCCCGGCAGGGTGCCAGGGAGAGCTCCAGAACCCTCCCGAAGTAGGGTTGACGATGACGGCGGCTGCGGATGTTTTTGGTGGAAAAGGCTCCTGTATTTAGGGTTAACCCTTCAGGGAGAATATATAGGCGAGAGGGCAACATCGGTGGGCGAGCAGAGGGGCCATACCACCCCTGGGCGTGGCCAGGGGCGCTGTAACATCCCAAATTTGCTAAAATTAGGGTGTGTGTTGTTGGCATCTCATACATGCATGAAAACATTGGTTACAAAATTTGCATTTGAAAATAACAAATGAATGACCAAAATCCACTTAAAGTGGTCACCCAAAATTTGTTTTAAAAACAATTTCAAATTTGGAAAACAAAAATATGGTTAGGTTGGAAATTTTATAAGCTTTCCAAAAATTATTTTGGCTAATTTTTATTCTTGCAAAAAGGACCCCGACCTTTCAAATCTAGCTGCTGTTTTGGTGCAGAAAAGGACCTTTCTGCAATTTCCTAGAAGTCTAGGGGGGTTTTGCAATTCTTCTTTTCTTTTCCCTTTCTTCTAGCTCTGGCCAGAAGGAAAGCAGGTGCGTGGCCGCTGCGTAGGTCGCCGTTGCCACGTCCTGCTCGCCGCCTTGCAGAAGACGACCACGAGGGCGTCGTGCCCTGTTTCCCTTCTCTCTGTATTGCTCTCTCTATCTCGGTGCCTCCTCTCTCTCTCTGTAAAGGGTTCACCGGAACCCTAACCCTACCGCCAACGGCCACCACGCCGCCCCGTCATCTTCGTCCGCGGCTGGATGAGCTGAGCGCTCCAGGAGATCCGCCGTCCTCTTCTCGTCCACCTCAAGCACGCACGCAACGCGGGAGGGCCGGAATCGACGCCGGCATCCCTTCTTCCCGCCGTCGCCTCCGTCCTCCCCTGCCTTTCCCGACCCCACCAATAGCATCGTGGTGAGCAGCTACCTCCCCTGGTGCCCTCCCCCTCGCTCCTGCCCCTCTTCTCCTCCACCTCGCCGTGAACCATCGCCGGCCGCCGCCGTTTCTACTTGCCGCCGGCCATTCCGGCGACCAAATGGTCCACCGCTGGTACCCCTCAACTCCCCACACTCTCCTCTCCCTCGTGGCATAGTTTAATTTTCAAATTACGCGCGAATTTGTTCGATTCCGTTTCCATATGTGAAGATCAGAGCAAGATGACATCCAATGGGTGTCATGCTGACATCACCCCTGAATTTAATGTTTTTTTGAAACTGAATAAATGCTGACACGTGGCCCTTTGTGTGTTTAATTCCAGAAAATGTTTTAAAAAGATAAAATGAATAACTTTTAATCTGTAATTCAGAAAATATAAATAAGGTACCAAAATGTTCATAAAAATAAACTCTATCCAAATATATCATTTTCACACATGTTTGACAAAGTTCAAAAATGAGCATTATTTAATGTTGTTTAATTCATTTAAAAATAGAAAATAAGTTTTTATTCAATAAAATTAGAAAATTAAAAGTTATATACCAAAATGCTCAAAATGACAAATGCAACCTGTTTTTGATGTTTTCAAACCCATTTGAGCACTTTAAATTGTACTCACTTTCAGAATCGCCCAAAACACCCTCCGAGGTCCATTTCGGGGCTAATTTCAACATAATTGCATATTAGCCATACAAAACCTAGCAACCCATCGAGCATGTTTAGGGTTTCACCGAAGTGCATTAACTTGCTCATGCATACATATTGTGCATTGCATCGATGCCATGTTTGATTGTTGTTCTTCTTTTCGGTGTTGTTCCCCCTCGGTAGAACGCGACTCCGAAGTGAAGGCCAGCAACTCCTTTGACGAATACTTGATCCTAACCGACAAGTCAAGCACTTATTCCTAAAGACTTTCTCTGGTTTTCTTGAAGCAATATATGATTTTGAAAGACTTTTGATTCTCGTACATTCAATCCGATTCCAATGTATCTTGTGTCAGTAGTTAGAGTTCTCCTATACCATGCATAGCCTATTTATCTTGATCCACTACTCCTAGCAGCTATAGGTTCGCTTGTGTGCATCGCCAAAGCCTGAAATATGTTGTGCTTAGTCATACATGCCTGTTATCTCTACTCCATACGGTTGATCAATCAGAGTTACGGAATAATCTAGTATGGCAGGAAGTAATGGTAAGTTAAGAGATATTTGATTAACATGATTTAAAGGTGTGGATGATGAGACCACAGAGGGTATGTGGTTTTTGTCTTGTTCATGCCCCTAGGAGCGAGTTCTCGTCTTCGAGCCAAGACTGAGCGTGCATCCACACGGGGATTGGATTCCCCTCAGTCTCAACTTGCCTAGTTTGTTCCATGAGTTGCCTAGTTCGGGCTTTCCATTTGGATTTGCGGGGATATCAAAACACTTTTAAAACTAGGATGTGGGGATGTAACGGCGTTCTGCGGGTAGGTAGCCGTCAAGCATTGCGCACAACGATAGAGACCCGGCAGGAGATGGCGACTCCCTATTGGCGGTTTATTTCTACTTGGAGCGACTCAGGGAATAGGCGAAGCAAGGGAAAGGTCGTGGTCAACCTCCATCTTCCGCACTTCCCAGAATAGTGCCAACATTCTGGCATTAAGAGTTGGTTGGTATGTGTGGTTAAAGTTGTACACCCCTGTAGGGTTTAATCTTTTCGAAAAGCCGTGTCCGCGGTTAAGGACGACTTGGTGACGGATTCTGTGATCATAGATAACTTGAACGGAATGACTAAAACTGGTTGATAACGAATGAAGGATGCCTCCTCGGAGATGCCGAGAGGGGTTACCTTGTAGCATGAGTTACCGAAACAACTTGAGGTGGTGATGTTTGAAGCACAAGGTGCTAAAATGATATTGGTGGATTAAAAAGATGATGATAACAGTAGTTGAGTAGCTTTCTCATCTGTTTTCAAAATACTCCATGAGACGTGCTACTCCTTCCTCAACTTGGAAACACAAAGATGGCTTTACGCAAAATAACCTTCATAACTCTTTCTAAAAGAATCAGATATATAATAGGTTAACTAAGTCTTGTTGAGTACCTCACGTACTCGTGTTTTCTTAAACTTGGTTCAGGTGGAGTTCCTCAGTTCAGTGGTGTTTCAACGTGGACATCGACGAGTAGTTCGGGGTTCCCAGGTAGCAATCTGGAATCTATGGGCTGGGACGTCGCCTTATGTTGCGGCCTCTTAGGACTTTTGGTTCTTTTTGATTAGCAACATAAATTGCCTTCCGTTGTCTGATGTAATGTTGGGTCATGTGACCTCTGTTTGTAAAGCTACTCTAGTAACATCTGTTTAATAAAGCTTCATGTCTAGAGTGCTGTTTTGATCGGTTGTTTGTTTTGAGCTCATCGTTATACAGTTTTGGCTATGCCTACATAGTTGTCGCAGTCGAGGGGTTGTGGAGCCGATGATCCATGTCCAAGCCCGCCTGCCGATGTGATTCGGCCTCGGGCTAGGTAACCCCAGTAACCCTCGATTGTTGTTGCAGTTTCTGGACACATAGCAGCTCTGTATAGCTTTGGTCCCATTTCCTTCAGTTTCATTCGACTCGTGGACGCTTGGTTATGCATAGTTGGTTATGAATACCATGGACACAAGGAGTAGTAGTACCGTGGTGATCCGGCCTGCGTGCCGATGAATCCGGTCTGCCTTCCGTTGTTTGTCGCGGTCGGGGCTGGTAACCCTGAAGCCCTTGTGGGTCCATGTCTAGGAGCACATAACAGTATGTATATCTCTGGGTCTGGGGTCGTGACAGGCATCCACCCATGGTGTGGGGCCCCTATGGCGCCCCTCCGGGTCCCCTCCAGACTCTGTGTGCGCAACAACTTTCTAAGACTTCCGGGCTTCGAATCGTCCAATTCCGAGAATATTTTCAGAAGAACTTTTCTGAAACTAAAAACAACAGAAAACAGGAATTGGCTTTGTGGCATCTTGTCAATAGGTTAGTCCCAGGAAATCGATAAAAATGGCATAAAGTGTAAAGAAAACATGTAGCATATGACAAGAAAACAAAATGGAACATCATACATTATGGATACGTTTATGACATATCACCCCTCTAATAGAATTAGAGCTTCTTATAATTGGGTTTGGAGGGGTCCTCTCACGATTAGATTTAGCTCTAATCTCTCTCTCTTTACCATGAGTTGGGATCTCTCCACCTCAATTGTGAACTTTTGGCGATTAGCCCTGAACGGCAAAGCGTCGCAAGACTTTGATGTATGTACGTGTGCGAGATCTCAGAGGGGTGATACGTCCATTTTGCATCACTATTTTATATCATAATTTTCTGTTATTCATCGATATATTTCATGTTATGATGCATCTCTTATGTTATTTTATCTTATTTTGCATGTTTTATAATTTTTGGAGAATAAACACTCGGACCAGAAATCTGATGAAAAAAGCACCGTCGAGATACCATATTTCAGAAGATCGGAAGAAGAAGGGGGACATCCGGGGGTTACTAAAAGTCCAGAGGAGGAACTCAGACAGAAGGAGAGCCGGAGGGGGGCCACCAGGGGCCCACACCTAGGGGTGGCGCGCCCCCCTGGCCGCGCCACCTAGGGGTGTGGCCACCCTGGCCCACCTCTGGGGGTCATCTTTGTCCCCCCTGACCCCGAGGGAACCCTAAGACTCATTCCATCCTCGAAGAATTATTCCGCCACTGCTGCGGGGCGGAAAACACCCGAGAGAGAAAAGCTCTCTGGCAGGGAGAAACCTGTCGGGGAAATTCCTCTCCGGAGAGGGGAAATCACCGCCATCGTGACCGTCATCACTCCGGGCATCATCATCATCGTCATCACCACCAGCACCATCACCCTCATCATCCACCGTCATCCCGCTGTAACAATTAGGGGCCTCTATCGTTGTTTTGCATTAGATCTCTCTCCCGATGTGGATTACTTGTTAGTAGTTGATGCTTGTGAGATTTATCGGTGTTTTCACTTTATGACCAGATTGTTATCATCCATTACATCACCTCTACTCATGATCTATATGATCTGTTGTGAGTAGTTCGTGTTGTTCTTGAGGACATGGGAGAAGTCAAGTTGTTAGTAATGAAGTAATGTTGAATAATATTTAATGTTTGATATTTAAGTTGTGGTGTTATTCTTCTAGTGGTGTCATGTGAACGTCGACTACATGATACTTCACCATTTATGGGCCTAGGGGAATGCATCGTGTATTTGGCTACTAATTGTGGGGTTGCCGGAGTGACATAAACCTAAACCCCCGTTAGGAAACCATTACACGAGGGAGCGTAGGATCCCGGAGTTTAAAGCCGTGGTTAGATTTATTTCTTAATTACTTTCTTGTAGTTGCGGATGCTTCCAAGGGTTATAATAACAAGTATGTATTAGTCTTGGATGGGACGGTACATTAGCATAGGTTCACCCACACAACACTTATCAAAACATCGAACATTATTCAGCTGCATGGAACAAAAGCACTTGTAAGAAACCTCTCGTGTGTCCTCGAGAACGTTTGTTAATCATAAGTAAACTCACCGGATTGTCCTTTGCTGAAGAAAGGATTAGGCCACTTGCTGTAATTATTACTACTGCATTTTATTTACTGGCACTTTATTTATCTGCATTATCAAAAAACCCTACAAATCTGTTTTCTAGTATTTACAGTTATTCCTTCATCGAAACTGCTTGTCAACACCTTCTGCCCCTCGTTGGGTTCGACACTCTTATTTATCGAAAGTACAACGATACACCCCCTATACTTGTGGGTCATCAAGACTATTTTCTGGCGCCGTTGCCGGGGAGTGAGGCGCTATTGGGAAGTGGAATTGATAAAGGAAGCTTCTGCTGTAAGTGCTATTTTTATTTCTGTCTATTGCTTTATTACACTATGTTTGGAACTCCTTTTGAGTCCTTATTTGTGGGCACTGCTGCCACTGCTAGGGTAGTAGGTGACCCACTGCATGATGATTTGGATCCTTATAAAATACCTATAACGATTGTTAAACATGTTATGGATAGCTGCTATTCAGGTGATGGAAATGTCCATCCTAGTGATCATTTGCTCTTTTTACATGAATTATGCGAGTTGTTCAAGTGTGCAGGTATTACAATGAGACAAGTGAAGAGCAAATTATTCTCTATATCATTGACAGGCCGAGCCTCTGAATGGTTCAAGCTGCTGAAAAATAGCCAGACTATTGAATGGGAAGAAATTGTACCTCTCTTTTATTCTAAATTCTATCCTCCAAGTGAAATCCATAGAGATCGGAATTATATATATATTTTTTGGCCTCATGACGGAGAGAGTATTGCCCAAGCATGGGGGAGATTGAAGTTAATAATTCTCAAATCCCCATTCATGAGCTCCCCAGTAATATCATTATTAATAATTTCTATGCAAGGCTTCCTCTTCATGATAAGGATTTATTGGATGCTTCTTGTTCTGGATCATTTACACGTATGAAGGATGAAGCTAAATGGGATCTTCTTGACCGTATTCAAGAAAACACTGAAGCATGGGAGAATGACAAAGGTAGAAATTCAGGTATAAATTATGATTATGAATGCATTAAAACTTTTATGTCATCCGATGATTTTCATAATGTTAGTACTCCTTATGGTCTTGATTCTCAAGTTGTTGCAAACTTATATAAGGCTTTTGCTTCTTATTTTGATATTCCTAAAAAGGAATGGGACAAGTACCATGCACCTTATAAAGATACTATTAATTGTGTTCCTGCTAGAGATATAGAAGTTCATACTGTTGATTCTATTGTGCCTGAACCTTATATTGAGAAAATTCCTTTCCCTGCTAAGGTAAAATAACACTCTACGTTAGCTAGTGTGGTTAATAAAAGTGCAAGGAAACCTGTAGAACCCGAGGAACAAATAACTGTAGAACCTATAGTAGCAATAGTAAAGGACCTTGTTTCTGAAAATGTAGAAGAGGGACACATTATATTTTGTTTAGATGCTTCTAATATTGTCTCTCATCCTAGTAAATCTAGGAAACCTAGTGTTCCTGTGCTATCTATTAGGATAGGTGATCATTGCTATTATGGTTTGTGTGATATTGGTGCTAGTTCTAGTTCTATTCCTTATGAGCTTTATAAAGAAATCATGCATGAAATTGGTTCTTGTGAACTTGAAGACATTGATGTGATTATTCAACTTGCTAATAGGGAAACTATTTCTCCAATTGGTATTGTTAGAGATGTGGGGGTCTTGTGTGGTAAAACTAAATATCCTGCTGATTTTCTAGTACTAGGCACTTCTGCTAGTGATACTTGTCCTATAATATTTGGTAGACCTTTCTTAAATACCTGTGGTGCTATTATTGATTGTAAAAAGGAGAAAAATCTTACAAAGTTTGATGGAGAGTCTTATGAATTTAATTTCTCCAAATTTGCTAAAGCACCTTATGAAGGTGAATTTCCTAATGAAAATTATAGAGTTGAACAGTTGGCTGCTATTGCTCTTCCTCCTAACAATCCTTTGCAGCAATACATGGAAGACCGCGAAAGTGATGACTTTACGGAAGAGAGGAATGAAATTGATGAGATTTTCCTACATCAGACAACAATGCTGAAACATAATTTACCCATGGAAGACTTGGGTACAACATTACCACCCAAGGAAGACACAGTTTTTTATTTAAAGCCTTTGCTAGATAATCTTAAATATGCTCATATTGATGATAAGAAATTATATCCTGTTATTGTTAGTTCTCAACTTTCTCATAAAGAAGAGGAGAGATTATTGGGGATATTGAAGAAACATAGAGGTGCTATTGGTTATACTCTTGATGACTTTAAAGGGATTTCTCCTACTATTTGTCAGCATGATATTAATACTGAACCTGATGCAAAGCGAGTTGTTGAACATCAACACCGTTTAAATCCTAAGATGAAGGATGTGGTAAGAAATGAGGTATTGAAACTCCTTGATGGTGGTATTATTTATCCTATTGCCGATAGTAGATGGGTTAGTTCTGTGCATTGTGTCCCTAAGAAAGGAGGGAAGACTGTTGTGCCAAATGAAAATAATGAACTAATTCCTCAAAGAGTAGTAGGTGTTATAGGATGTGCATTGATTTTAGGAAGGTTAACAAAGTCACTAAGAAAGATCATTATCCTTTGCCTTTTATTGATCAAATGTTAGAAAGGTTGTCTAAGAAAACTCATTTCTGCTTTCTTGATGGTTATTCTGGGTTCTCTCAAATTGTTGTTAAAAAGCTTGATCAAGATAAAACAACTTTCACTTGTCCTTATGGAACCTATGCTTATAGACGTATGCCTTTTGGTTTATGTAATGCTCCTGCTACTTTTCAAAGATGCATGTCTGCTATCTTTCATGGTTTTTGCGAAGAAATTGTGGAAGTCTTCATGGACGATTTCTCTGTCTATGGAACTTATTTTGATAATTGTCTGCAGAATCTTGATAAAGTTTTGCAGAGATGTGAGGAGACTAATCTTGTTCTTAATTGGTAGAAATGTCATTTTATGTTTAATGAAGGAATTGTTCTTGGACATAAAATCTCTGAAAGAGGCATTGAAGTTGATAGAGCTAAAGTTGAAGCTATTGAGAAAATGCCATGTCCTAGGGATGTTAAAGGTATTCGTAGTATTCTTGGTCATGCTGGTTTCTATAGAAGGTTTATTAAAGATTTCTCTAAAATATCAAAACCTCTTACCAATCTTCTTCAAAAAGATGTACCATTTGTTTTTGATGAAGATTGTAAAGAAGCTTTTGAAATTTTAAAGAAGGCTTTAATATCTGCCCCTATTGTTCAACCACCTGATTGGAATTTACCGTTTGAAATTATGTGTGATGCTAGTGATTATGTTGTAGGTGTTGTTCTTGGACAGCGGATAGATAAGAAGTTAAATGTTATTCATTATGCTAGTTAAACTCTTGATGCTGCTCAAAAGAATTATGCTACCACTGAGAAAGAGTTCCTAGCTGAAGTTTTTACTTGTGATAAATTTAGTCAGTATATTGTTGATTCTAAAGTTACTATTCATACTGATCATGCTGCTATTAAGTACCTTATAGAAAAGAAAGATGCTAAGCCTGGGTGCTTCTCTTACAAGAGTTTGATTTACATATTGTGGATAGGAAGGGAGCTGAAAATCCTGTTGCTGATAATCTGTCTAGATTAGAAAATATCCCTGATGACCCTATTCCTGTTAATGATAGTTTTCCTAATGAACAGTTAGCTGCAATAAAAGTGAGCTCTCAAGAGAGTCCATGGTATGCTGATTATGCTAACTTTGTTGTTTTTAAGTATTTGCCTCTTACCTTTACAACTCAGCAAAGAAGAAAAATTCTTCTATGATTTGAGACATTATTTTTGGGATGACCCACACTTATATAAAGAAAGTGTTGATGGTATTATGAGAAGATGCATTTCTGAAAATGAACAACAAGAGATATTGAGAAAATGTCATAGTAGTGCTTATGGAGGACATCACGCTGGAGATAGAACTGCACATAAAGTTCTACAATCAGGTTTTTATTGGCCTACTCTCTTTAAAGATGCTAGAAAATTTGTTTTATCTTGTGATCAATGCCAAAGGGTTGGAAATATTTCTAGACGTAATGAAATGCCTATGAATTATTCTCTTGTTATTGAACCGTTTGATTGTTGGGGTTTTGACTTTATGGTTCCTTTTACTCCTTCAAAAGGCTACACTCATATTCTTGTTGCTGTTGATTATGTTACTAAATGGGTAGAAGCTATACCTACTAAAAGTGTTGATGGTGAAACCTCATTAAAAATGCTTAAAGATATTATTTTCCCTAGGTTTGGTGTACCTAGATATCTTATGACTGATGGGGGTTCTCATTTTATTCATGGTGGTTTTAGAAAAACCCTTGCTAAATATGATGTTAATCATAGAATTTCTTCACCCTATCATCCTCAAACTAGTGGGCGAGTAGAATTATCAAATAGAGAAATCAAATCTATCTTGAAAAATACTGTTAATAAATCTAGAAAAAATTGGGCTAAGAAATTAAATGATGCTATGTAGGCATATAGAACTGCTTACAAAAATCCCATGGGCATGTCTCCTTATAAAATGGTTTATGGAAAAGCTTGTCACTTGCCCCTAGAATTAGAACACAAAGCTTATTGGGAAGTGAAAGACCTAAATAAAGATTTTAAACTTGTTGGTGAGAAAAGGCGGCTTGACTTAAGTTCTTTAGATGAATGGAGGAGTGAAGAATATAAAGATGCTAAGCTCTTTAAAGAGAAAGTTAAAAGGTGGCATGATAAGAGAATTATTAAAAGAGAATTTCATGTTGGTGAGAAAGTGCTATTGTGTAGGTCTCGTCTCAGATTTTTTGCAGGAAAATTACTCTCGAGATGGGAAGGACCCTTTGTTATCGAAGAGGTATATCGTTTGGGGGAAATTTAAAAAATTTCCCTTGAAGAAAACCCTTCAAAAGTGGTGAATGGCCAAAGACTCAAGCATTATATCTCCGGTGATCCTTATAATGAAAATGTTGATTGTATTCAAGCCATGATCCCAGAGGAGTTTATTAAGAAGCATATTTCAGAAACTGCAGAGCCAGTTTTCAAATAGGTAACATTTTTGGTAAGAAAATGTTCGCGAAACATCTTCCAACTTATATTTTTGCTGTTTTTAGAAAATATGAAAAATTATGAGCCAGAAACGAGAGGGAGATGGAGCCCGGAGGCTCCACACCATAGGGTGGCGCGGGCCCACCTCTAGCCGCGCCAGCCCATGGTGTGGGCGCCCCGGAGCCCCTCTCCGACTCGTTTTCGACCTGGACTTTCCTTTCGTTATGAAACGTTTTCCTATATAATCCCCCCCAAGTCTGTATATCGTTTTCTCGTCGTGTTTCTGTTTCGAGTTGTTTCTGCCAGATCAGATTACATCTTCAGATCTAGAGCAACAATGGGTTCTCCTGGATCTCCCAAAGATAGTTTCTTTGAGAACGTCGTCAACTCATATTTGAACAAGTTGAAGATGCATCCCAAGGAATTGCTGCTCAAGGACGGGAAGGTGCAGATTGAAGATGTTTGGGGCCCTAGAGGAGAAGGCAGTCTGGAAGCCAGGATGGAAGAACTAGAGCAAGAATTTTTTAGGTACAAGAAGATGGCGGAGCGTGAAGTTGAAATCATCGACAGGATAAAGACAGAACATATCGCTGAATACAAGAGGGAGAATTGGAAGCTTTGGGAGGAGATTATCTCACTCATCAAGATCACAAATGATCTGCAAGCACAACTTTATGACGTGTAGAACCAGAACTGTGAGTATGAGAACAGGTTTAAACTTATAAGCTCTGCTGCTAGTTTCAGGATGATGGAGACTAGGACGTCATTTGTGGATGGAGAGCCTTTACCTTGGAAGACCGAGGATGAGAAGGATCCACCACCACCGAAGAATTGATTCGTCATTGGTTTTGGCATCCCCTCGGCTTGTTCCAAGCTTGGGGGGAGTGCCGCGGTATCACATCACTATCTTTCATCTTTTTACTTTTTCAGTAGAGTCATACCATGAGTAGAGAGGTTATCATATATGATGGTTTGCAGTATGGAAGTGGCTCTCCCTAGTTGGTTATCGTTGTATCCGTTGGTGTGAGTTGCCGGTTTGAAATATTAATGAGAAGTTTCATCATTTACTTTCTATGCACTTTATTTCAATTTTCAACTTCTCTCATATGATTGAGCTTGCTATTAGTATTTGGTATCACTCTAGAGATCATCAAGTTAATCTAGTTGGTTTTGGCAAACTTAGCTTGGGTCAGCAGAAATAATAATTTGAGTTGCTAGTATGAGAAAGAGGAATTTGCCTATTAGCTCATAAACTTAGTATTCACAAGTTAAGATCGCTTGTGCTTTCAATGAAGATTGCATGATTGGTTTCATCATATGTATATTTGTTTGTTTTCCTTCAACTCTTATGCTTGCTACCCAGCCTTGCTAGCCAAAAACCTTGTACTGAGAGGGAATGCTTCTCGTGCATCCAAACCTTAAACCCCAAAACCTTGCCCATTGTGTCCACCATACCTACCTACATGTGGTACTTCACCGCCACTCCAAGTAAATTGCTCATGTGCTACCTTTAAAACTTTCAAATTACTCTTGTTTTGTGTTCCTGTTTTAGCTCATGAGGATGCAAATAGAGAATCTTTATCCCACTTGTTGATTGGACTCACACACCTGGACTAGTGGCTTCATCCGCTTATCCAAATGCTAGAAGAGCTGGTAGCGGGGTTCCTAGCCCCAAATAATAATACAAATTCTCTTCACTCTTTTTGCCCCTGATTTATTAGTCAAAGCATAATTGTGTAAACAAAAGAGAAAGAGGGATGACCTTCTATACCAGTTGCGTCCTTCTATGGGAGCCGCTCTTGTGAGTCTAGTTGGCTTGTGACGTACTGTATTTTCTGTTTGCCATTCATTGACATAAATATACACCTCTCAAAATTTAGACACTCCTCCACGGTTTGTGATTGTTGGCGGGCACCCGAGGATTCAGTTAGCCATGGTTTGTGTAAGATGGATGGGAGGAGTGTCATGCATTTTATAACTCCGTTTTATTAAACAAAAGCTCTAGCACATGAGTGGTCAATGCTTACCTTTGCGAAGGGCCTATCTTTTAATTTTATGTTGAGTCAGTAAACATATTTCCTTCTGTCTCCAGCAAGCATTTGAGTTGTTGTGTTCACATAATCTATATGTTGATTTATTCAATCATGTTTTCCATCCTTCTTTATTTGACACATGCCTTATTATCTGAATGAATATTACTTTGAAAGCTATGAATCAATGTAAAAGAGTTGTTATAATTAAACATGTTAAGCCCTACACTATAAACCTTGTTATAAAGACTTCACCTAAGATAAGTATAATTTCATTAAATGTTCTCTCACCAAGAAAGAAGTTTGCCATTACCAATTTTGATTCTCTCTTTTGTATCTTTGTTTGTGACTCCCTTTACTTGTTTCAAGTTAAGTTATATGAGAGGAAGTTGTTGTCTGTAATGATTGGTGCATAGGTAAATGTGATGCTTCTTGTCCGTATTTTATTTATCGACTCTTCACTCCATAAACCTGTGGTCATGTTTTCTGAGTTCAGTTTCGCTTGGGGACAAGCGATGTCTAACCTTGGGGGGAGTTGATACGTCCATTTTGCATCACTATTTTATATCATAATTTCCTATTATTCATCGATATATTTCATGTTATGGTGCATCTCTTATGTTATTTTATCTTATTTTGCATGTTTTATAATTTTTGGAGAATAAACACCGGGACCAGATATCTGATAAAAAAGCACCTTCAAGATACCATATTTCAGAAGATCAGAAGAAGAAGGGGGACATCCGGAGGTTCCTAAAAGTCCATAGGTGGAACTCAGCCAGAAGGAGAGCCGGAGGGAGGCCACCAGGGGCCCACACCTAGGGGTGGCGCGCCCCCTCTCCCTGGCCGCGCCACCTAGGGGTGTGGCCACCCTGGCCCACCTCTGGGGGTCATATTTGGCCCCCTGACCCCGAGGGAACCCTAAGCCTAATTGCATCCTCGAAGAATTATTCTGTCGCCGCTGCGGGGCGGAAAACACCCGAGAAAGAAAAGCTTCTGGCAGGGAGAAATCTGCTAGGAAATCCCTCTCCGGAGAGGGGAAATCACCGCCATCGTCACCGTCATCACTCCGGGCATCATCAAGATCGTCATCACCACCAACACCATCACCCTCATCATCCACCATCATCCCTCTGTAACAATTAGGGGCCTCTATCGTTGTTTTGCATTAGATCTCTCTCCCGGTGTGGATTACTTGTGAGTAGTTGATGCTTGTGAGATTGATCGGAGTTTGCACTTTGTGACCAGATTTTTATCATCCATTACATCACCTCTGATCATGATCTATATGATGTGTTGTGATTAGTTCGTGTTGTTCTTGAGGACATGGGTGAAGTCAAGTTGTTAGTAGTGAAGTAATGTTGAATAATATTTAATGTTTGATATTTAAGTTGTGGTGTTATTCTTCTAGTGGTGTCATGTGAACGTCGACTAGATGATACTTCACCATTTATGGGCCTAGGGGAATGCATCGTGTATTTGGCTACTAATTGTGGGGTTGCCGGAGTGACAGAAACCTAAACCCCCGTTAGGAAACCATTACACGAGGGAGCGTACGATCCCGGAGTTGAAAGCCGTGGTTAGATTTATTTCTTAATTACTTTCTTGTAGTTGTCGATGCTTGCAAGGGGCATAATCACAAGTATGTATTAGTCTTGGATGGGACGGTACATTAGCATAGGTTCACCCACACAAAATTATCAAAACACCAAACATTATTCAGTTGCATGGAACAAAAGCACTTGACAGAAAACCTCCCGTGTGTCCTCGAGAACGTTTGTTAACAAGAAGTAAACTCACCGGCGTGTCCTTTTCTGAAGAAAGGATTGGGCCACTTGCTGCAATTATTACTACTACATTTTGTTTACTCGCACTTTATTTATCTCCGTTATCAAAAAACCCTACTAATCCATTTTCCGGTATTTACAGTTATTCCTTCATCGAAACTGCTTGTCAACACCTTCTCCTCCTTGTTGGGTTCGACACTCTTATTTATCGAAAGTACTACGATACACCCCCTATACTTGTGGGTCATCAAGGGGTAAAACGTGAGACCCTCACTCTGCTGGATCCAGAAGGCACGATACGGGGATACGACAACAGTACCAATGCTAGGATTAGTCGCGGGACTCTTCAACAGGCATCACCGACATCGCCATCGACACACGTTCCATGCTTCATGTCGGTAACGATCAAATCTGACCTCGTCTGTACCTCGATAGTAGATCCTATGTGCTATGTAGGACGGAAAATTTTAAATTTCGCGACATACACCACTAGTGGTATCAGAGCAATCTATGCGTAGGTAAAGGTACGATCTAGAGCACCGGTGAGTGCGGGCATTCCATAAGTTTGTGCAAGTACATTAAAAAGTTCTCTAATATTCAGATTATTTATGATTGCTTCCCAATAAGTTGTGTCATTCTGTTTTCAACGGCATAGTGAGATTTTCACAAACTTCTCACAATCCTAGTGTTGGGTGTATGCCTAAGAGACAATAATATACATTTGTTTCATGATTAAAGTAGCATGTTTTTATGTTATAACTGTTGTGGTCACTGAATATGAGATTCAGAGGAAAACCATATGCACATGTATAAACATAAACACACCATAATTAAAGGGAATATGCCCAAGAGGCAATAATAATATGGTTATTATATTATTCCATATATATATGATAAATATTTATTTCTCGTGCTAGAATTGTATTAACTGAAAACGTTGATACATGTGTGATTAGTAAACAAACAATAGTTACTAGTAACACCTCCCATTTAACTAGCTCGTTGATTAACTGATGATCAAAGTTTCCTGATCATGGACATTGGATGATGTTAATTACAGGGCCGTATCATTGGGAGAATCATGTGATGAACATACACCCAAATTAAGTATAACAATACGATCAAGTAATTAAGTTTATATTTTTATATCTTACATACGAAGTGACCCTAATCCTTAGACCATCAGATCAAGTCAATCACTAACACCGGAAGAATGGTTTAATGACATCAAACGTCACACATAATAGGGTGACTATAAAGGTGGCGTTGGGTATTCCGAATGTGTCACTTGAGACTCATGGATCACGAGTGGGATTTTTCCATCAAAATAAAGGATGGATATACTCTAGGCCCTCTCGGTGATATCACATCGACACCGCTTGCAAGCACGTGACTAGGTCACAAGGATGTCATATCACAGAACGAGTAAAAGAGTACTTGTCGGCAACGAGATCGAACTAGGTATGGTTGATACCAATGATCAGATCTCGGACAATTCAAATATCGTGAGACAAAGAAAATTGTTTCAACATTGATGGTTCACACGATCACAAGATTCATCGTTTAATATATATGAGTCATCACGGATCTCCTGGTACAGTTGTTGATTATTGATCAGATAGGTGTCTCGATCATGTCTATATTATTCACGAAATGTAGGGTGACACACTTAAGGTTTGACAACACATTTGAGAGGATACGGAATATTGTAGAAAGTTTTGGACATCACTGAAATTGTTTCGGATAATTTTGAAATAGTTCAACTTTTTTTTGCCGAATGGTTGTTAATAGAATTAACATATGATTCGAGGGGCTATGTGTTAATATTTGTTAGTATAATTAACAAATATAAAAAAAATAAAGAAATAAAAATGTTTTTTATTTAATAAGAAAAAAACTATGGGAATTTGTGGAGATTAAAGATATGTGAGTGGAGCATCCACTCACATGAAGAGACGGAGAGGAGGGGGAAGCCATGGTTGGCCGGACCCCCTCCCTCTTTTGGATGCCCCCTTCCCTATAAAAGGAGGGTGTGAGCCCCTCTGTCTCACACACTTACTGTTATCTCTCTCCCTCCTCCCGTTGCTCCACCTCTTGGTCATCGCTTGGCGAAGCCATGTCCGTCTAATTTCTCCACCACACCACACCCTCATGCTGCTCGAGTTTCCGGTGGATCCTCTATTTCCGCTGCCATGCTGGATCGAGTGAACGGAGCCCGTCATCAAGTTGTACGTGTGACCGAGTGCAAAAGCGCTGCCAGATTGCAGCGCTCTTCTTCGCAATCTTGAGATCAGAAAGTGATCGTCTTCACCATCCATGAGATTTGATCTCGTAACGCTTTTTTTTTCTTCGAGGGTAAGTTTATCTAGCACTATCTACATGTTGATTGCATCCTCTAGATTAGATCTTGGCCCATTGGTTGTTCTCCGCGTAGATTTTTTTGTTTTCTATGCTACAAATCCCTTCAGTGGTATCAGAGCCGGATCTATGCATAGATATTTTGTACGTGTAGAACACATACGTGTATTTGGGCGTTGATGATCATGTTATTGTCTCTGTTGTGTATTTTTTATCTTAGTGGCATAGTGGGATGAAGCGGCCCAGACTAACTTTATATGTCCACGTACATGAGACTTGTTCCACGACTGACATGCAACATATATTGCATAAGTGGCTAGCAGGTGTCTGTCTCTCCCACTATAGTTAAGATCTACTCCCTCCGTTCCAAAATAGATGACTTCCTTTTGTCCAAACATGCATGTATCTAGACATATTTGAGTCTACATACATGCATGTTTGGACAAATAGAAGTCATCTATTGTGGAACGGAGGGAGTAATCTACAATGGGTTGTTAATAATTTGTTTATCACCGTTGTGGTTCACGCCCATAGTTATGAACGGTTCTATCTTCGAAAGACCTAAGATACGTAAAATATGCAAAATAAATTAGAGGCTTCTAAGTTGTTTTTGGCCTGCTTGATGGTGGTGATGAGTATAAAAAAGGACAAAGATCAAAGTGGTTTTCCTGCTAGAATTTCATTCCAGGCCGGAGTCTCCGGTATGGATTTTTCCCGTGGATCAATCCGTGATGTGTGTCTGGTCTCACCCGCTAGACTCACTTCGGAGACTTACCGGAGATACACCGGAGTCTTCGGTGTGGGTTTGTTTCTGAGAAGAATCCGTGCTGCACATTTGGTCTCACCCGCTGGAATCCCTCCGGAGACTTACCGGAGATACTCCAGAGTCTCCGGACTTTCACACACTCGTGCTGCTCGCTCGACCACAGACATGTTCTGCGCGAAGGACTCAAGGCTCAAGCAATGTTTACACCGGAGTCTCTGGTATGGCGCACCGGAGTCTCCGGACCTGTTGATTCCCAAGGAGGAAGTGAAGCTGGAAGTGGTGGTGTCACCCGCTGGAGCCACTCCGGAGACACGCCGGATTCTGTCTGGAGTCTCCGGTATGAAGTTGCACGATTTTCTCAGAACGGAGTCTCCGGCCTTTACACCGGAGTCTCCAGTGTGACTTTTGCAGAATGGTCTCCAATGCCTCTAAAAGTTATGAGGGGTATAAATACCCCATCTCCTCCACCTACCTCCAGCTAGCTTGTCCAGAATAGATCTCACCATTGTTAGAGCTCACCCACCTTGCTAGATCTCCCAATCCCTCCACCCAAAAGTGTTGATCTTTGGAGAATTGAAGGAGAAGGCCCTGATCTACGTCTTCACCAACCGGATTCATTTCCCCCCTTATTTGCTTGAGAGGAACTAGTCTAGGGTCTCCTCTTGTGGAGAACCTAGACATCTTGTCTCTCTTGGTGATTCTTGTGATTGTTGGGAGCCCCCAATTTGGTTGTGGGTGTGTGCCCCAAACTTGTTTGTGAAGGACTCGATTCCCGCCTCAAGGGGTATCAATAGTGGAAGGTGGACTAGGCCTTTGTGGCGGGGTTCATCAGAGAATAGGGTGAGGCCTTTGTGGCATTGAGTAGGCCTTTGTGGCGAAACTCACACCCCTCCAACGAGACGCACCCCCTTAAAAACGAGACGTACTCCCTTAACAAGGAGGGGTATCAATACATCGTGTCTCTGTGTTCTTCCTATCGGTTATCTCGTTTGCTTATCCTTTACTTGTCTTTGTATTGCATTTATTGTTGTTCTTGTCATATAGGTAAATTCACCATAGTTGCATTATTCTAGAGAATTTACCTTTGGGTCAAGCCTAATCTTGAAGAAAAATTAAAAATGGTTGTAGCACCTATTCACCCCCCTCTAGGTGCCCTCACTATCCTTTCAATTGATATCAGAGCCTCATCTCTTTTATCGGGCTTAGCCGCCTAAGAGTTTAGTAGGGCCGATGATCCGGATGTCACCGGTTCCGTGGTGCATGTCACTATGGATGATATCAAGGAGTTGAAAAATTCCTTGACCTCATCCATGGAGGGCAAAATGGATGAGTTGCAAACACTCATGTTGCAATTCATGAAAACCAAGGAACTGGAGACCTCCACTTCATCTCCTTCGGATGAAATTTCGGAGGGTGCCAAGAATGGGGCTAATGGTGAACCACCAAAAGATGCTTCCGCTAAGAACTCCACCGATAAGGGTACGGAAGGAAAAGGAGATTTCCACTCCGTCGAAGGACACTACTCTCCCGATCCTCCCGTCCCACATCCTCATATAATTCCTAGAGGAGAACCACCTAAAATTGATGCACATTCTTGTGGTGAGTGGCAATATTACATGGGAACTCACTTGAAATATTCTTGTATTGAACTTTGGAGGGTCACTCGAGATGGATAGAAGCCACATGATCCCACGAACTTGACAAGAAGAGAAGCCGTAGATTGTCAACTCAACTACACCGCCTTGTCCATCATTCAACAAGCCATGGGTCCAAACCACATGCCTCATCTTCAACAATATTCCACCGCCAAGGAAACATGGGACGCTCTTGTCGTCGTGTTTGTGGGAAATGAGAGTATGTGATGTCTACGCACGCTTATATTCTTGTAGACAGTGTTGGGCCTCCAAGTGCAGAGTTTTGTAGAACAGCAGCAAGTTTCCCTTAAGTGGATTACCCAAGGTTTATCGAACTCAGGGAGTAAGAGGTCAAAGATATCCCTCTCAAGCAACCCTGCAATTACGATACAAGAAGTCTCTTGTGTCCCCAACACACCTATATAATTGTCAGTTGTATAGCTGCACTAGTTCGGCAAAGAGAGGGTGAAATACAAGTAACACGGATGATTATAAGTGATAATAACAATCTGAAATAAAAATGGCAGCAAGCAAACATGTAGCAGAACTGATTGTAAAAGGTATATCAATGCTTAGAAACAAGTCCTAGGGATCCTACGTTCACTAGCGGACACTCTCAACAATGATAACATAACTGAATGCATAAATATCTCTCTTCACTATGCTACTCCTAACCACTCTCCGGTTGGACAACAAACACCAATTTATTGTGTAGGGCTACAAAGCACCCCTTAAAGTCGCATTCCCATGTCTAGTTAACCCCACACTGTCAACTTGAGTACCCTAGAAGGTACTAGACAAACACCACAATTTCATAGGGTCATCCAACACAAGATATAAATATCATGCTAAACCACACGGTGCACACACTGTGACCTTTACACCGTGATCAAAGTGTTTATGGAGATCTCATAACAAAACCACTTGAGTAGCATAACAGATGAAGAGTAACATATACTAATTCAACTAGATTACAAAGCTCACGATCACATAAAGATCACGCCATGGTAGAGAGAGATGAAACACATAGCTACCAGTAGAGCCCTCAGACCCGGGGGAGAACTACTCCCTCATCATCATAGGAGACATCAATGGCGATGAAGATGGCGGTGGAGTCGATGGAGATGAATCCGGGGGCACTTCCCCGTCTCGGCAGGGTGTCGGAAAAGAGATTTATGTCCCCTAAAACTTGTCGGTGGTGGCGGTGGAGAAACGAATGTTTTTGGTGGAAAAGGCCGATTCATTTAGGGTTTATGCATCGGGGGGAATATATAGGCGAAAGGGCAATGTCGGGGGCTGGCCAGGGGGCCAACACCACCTGGTGGCGCGACCAGGGGGACCCGCGCCACCCTATGGTGTGGCCACCCTGTGCCCCCCCCCTCCGGGTCTCTTTGGGACTTCCTTGACCCTCCGGGACTTCTAAGACTTCTGTCTTTTGAATTGTCCGATTCCGAGAATATTTCCAGAACAACTTTTCTGAAACTAAAACAACAGAAAACAGGAACTGGATCTATGGCATCTTGTCAATAGGTTAGTCCCGGGAAATCGATAAAAATGACATGAAGTGTATAGCAAACATGTGAGAAACAACACGAAAACAACATGGAACATCAGAAATTAAGGATACATTTATGATGTATCAACATCCCCAAGATTAGTTCCTACTCGTCCTCGAGTAGGTAAACGATTAAAACACATAATTTCTGAGGTGACATGCTACCAACATAAACTTGATCATCAATAATGTAAAAACATAAGTAAGCTGAAATCATAGAACTTAAAGACAAGCATGATAGATAGAATTTTAATAATAAATCATAGCAATCACCTTGCATCATGATAAGTAACACAAATAAAAGATCATGAATAACAATGCAACAAAAGATATACGTTTGTTTCAAGTATAGAGAAAGCATGGCAAAGTGATATTTCGCTAGTCCTTAAGAGTGGGGGAAAACATAAATGCTAGGCCACCTTCAAAGTTCATGAGGAAGACTAGAACAAATAATTAGAGACCAAGAAATAACACATCATAAATCAATTAATAATGTTTCTGGGACAAATGCACATAAAACTCAGAATGGCAACTATGCTCTCTCAACCATGCATAAAGTTAGAAGATGGAGACTCAACATAAAAGTAAAAGAAAGGACCTTTGCAGAGGGAAGCATGGATCACTCATGTGCTATAGTTTTTATTTTATTAAACAAAGGTATAAAAGCTTGACACTCCTTCCATCCATGTTACACAAACCATGGCTAACCGAATCCTCGGGTGTGTTCCAACAATCACATACCGTGGAGGAGTGTCTATATTTTAAGAGAGGTGTATGCTTATGTCAATGAATGGTAAACAGAAAATACAGTACGTCACAAGCCAACTAGACTTTACAAGAGCGGCTCCCATAGAAGGACGCATCTGGGTAGAAGGTCATCCCTCTTTCTCTTTTGTTTACACAATTATGCTTTGACTGATAAATCAGGGGCAAAAATAGTGAAGATAAATTGTTGTTATTAATTTGGGGCTGGGTACCCCGCTGCTAGCTCTTCTATCATTGGATAAGAGGATGAAGCTAGTAGTCCGGTGTGTGAAAGTACAATCAACAAGTGAGATAAATATTCTCTATTTACGTCCTCATGAGCTAAAACAGGAGCACAAAACAGGAGTAAGTTTGAAAGTTTTAAAGGTAACACATGAGAAATTTACTTTGGAGTGGCGGTTAAATACCACATGTAGGTAGGTATGGTGGACACCATGGGAAAACTTTGCTTTTTGGGAGTTGTATGCACGAGTAGAGCTCATACTCAGTACATGTGGAGGCTAGCAAAAGACTGGGAGCGACAAATTAAGAGAGCATAAGAGCCATAGTCATGCATAGCGACATAAACATCATTAATCAAAGCATAAGTGGTACCACCAGTTCAAAAACTAAATGATCATGAAGGCTATTCATGAATGGTTCATAGTCATAAACATGGTGTGAGCATGCGCCAAGTCAACCAATCAAAACATTCAAAGGAGAACACCACAAATTTATGCTTCAATATGACAAGAAAAACTCATGATTCTTTCAATGGCACATTAAACACTCTAAGATATTTGAGGCTAATCATGCTAATAAATAACCACAAGGCTTTAAAACTAAATAACATCTAGCATGCTATGAAAAAGTCTAGCCACAGCCTATACAAGCTTATACTTGCACCGTTAAAAATTCTACCTCAAGCAGCAGTTTCTTTTCCCAACAAGCATCATACAAAACATGCTTTAACAAAAGCTATCTAAATTCTACAGCAATAAAACATGAGAGTACTCACATAACACTACTAAAACTAACAGATCTAAACAAGAGATGCAATGAAAACAAGAGCTAAACAGGAATTTTGCAGCAACTGAAAGAAAAACTAAGAATATGAGCATAACGAGTATTCAAACGAAAAAGCGGAGCATGTCTCTCTCCCAAACAAAGAATGATAGGGTCCAACTATATTATTTCAGCAAGGAAAACAAAAGAAAAGAAAGGAAATCAAAAGAAAAACAAACAGACGCTCCAAGTAAACTTCATATGCACGCTTCTATTCTTGTAGACAGTGTTGGGCCTCCAAGTGCAGAGGTTTGTAGAACAACAACAAGTTTCCCTTAAGTGGATTACCCAAGGTTTATCGAACTCAGGGAGGAAGAGGTCAAAGATATCCCTCTCAAGAAACTCTGCAATTACGATACAAGAAGTCTCTGGTGTCCCCAACACACCTAATACAATTTTCAGATGTATGGGTGCACTAGTTCGGCGAAGAGAGGGTGAAATAAAAGTAACACGGATGATTATAAGTGATAATAACAATCTGAAATAAAAATGGCAGCAAGCAAACATGTAGCAGAACTGATTGTAAATGGTGTTTCAATGCTTAGAAACAAGGCCTAGGGATCCTACTTTCACTAGTGGACACTCTCAACAATAATAACATAATTGAATGCATAAATATCTCTCTTCACTATGCTACTCCGAGCCACTCTCCGGTTGGACAACAAACACCAATTCATTGCGTAGGGCTACAAAGCACCCCTTAAAGTCGCATTCCCATGTCTAGTTAACCCCACACTGTCAACTTGAGCACCCTAGAAGGTACTAGACAAACACCACAATTTCATAGGGTCATCCAACACAAGATATAAATATCATGCTAAAACATACGGTGCACACACTGTCACCTTTACACGGTGATCAAAGTGTTTACGGAGATCTCATAACAAAACCACTTGAGTAGCATAACAGATGAAGAGTAACATCTACTAATTCAACTAGATTACAAAGCTCAAGATCACATAAAGAGCACACCATGGGAGAGAGAGATGAAACACATAGCTACCGGTAGAGCCCTCAGCCCCGGGGGAGAACTACTCCCTCCTCATCATAGGAGACAGCAACAGCGATGAAGATGGCGATGGAGTTGATGGAGATGGATCCGGGGGCACTTCCCCGTCTCGGCAGGGTGCCGAAACAGAGATTTTTGTCCCCTGAAACTTGTCGACGGCGACGACGGAGCTACGGATGTTTTTGGTGGAAAAGGCCGATTCATTTACGGTTTATACATCGGGGGGCATATATAGGCGAAAGGGCGATGCCGGGGGGTGTCAAGGGGGGCCACACCACCTGGTGGCGCGGACAGGGGGACCCTGCGCCACCCTATGGTGTGGCCGCCCTGTGGCCCCCCTCCGGGTCTCTTTGGGACTTCCTTGACCCTCCGGGACTTCTAAGACTTCTGCCTTTTGAATCATCCAATTCCGAGAATATTTCCAGAATAACTTTTCTGAAACTAAAACAGCAGAAAACAGGAACTGGCTCTATGACATCTCGTCAATAGGTTAGTCTCGGGAAATCGATAAAATGACATAAAGTGTATAGAAACATGTGGGAAACAACATGAAAACAACATGGAACATCAGAAATTAAGGATACGTTTATGACGTATCAACATGCAAAGGAATAAGTATGATGCTTTGAGCAATGAGGCCGAAGGATTCTATATGCATGCTGGTGAGAACCATGAAGACATGTACCGAAGGCTCAAGACTCTTGCCACCACATTCAACAATGTTGGTGCCAAGTATATTGATGATGCATGGATCAAGAGGAAGTACATGATTGCTCTTATGCCTTTTGAGCCCACAGACTTGAAGAGAATTCAAGGAAGACATGAATTTGCATCCTTGACCTCAACCCAAGTGATGCAAGAAATGTGCTCCTATCAAGTTCAAACCAAAAATGCTCTTTACAACCGTGATAGAGCCCTAGGAATGCACAAAGGAGCATCGGTTGCATTGAAGGCCAAGGTAGTGTCAAGGGAGGTTGATTATCAATAATCTTGCATTGAGGACTTGGCTCCTTTGAAGGATCAAGAATATGAACACGTGCTCAAAGATGTCATAGCTCTTGCCGTCCAAAAGTTTTCGAAGAATCCATCCAAGGCCAAGGCATATGTAGAGGAGAATACCAAGTCTAGCTATGGCAAAGAAGGGACTCAAAGGGTGAGGTCTTGCTTTAATTTTCAAGATAAGCACCACTTCATTGCGGAGTGCCCCTATGAGAATAGAGAGCTTATTGGTGGCAAGCTCATTCGCAAGGACAAGCCCAAGGTTGCTTACAAGAAACCTCACTTCAATAAGAAACCTTTCAACAAGAAGTCCCCCACCAAGTTTGTGCTAGTGACTCAAGAGGAATATGATTCCGAAAGTGATGAAGAAGAAGAAGAAGAAACCACAAGTGAAGTGTCCGCTCTAGCTATTGCTTCAACTCCATCATCTTCATCACTCTTTGAATACCCCAATGAAAATCTTCCTCAAACCAATGTCAAGTGCTTCATGGCTAAGTCCTCAGAGGTAGCATCTTCTATAATCTCTAAGACTACATATGACATGAATACCATTTTTAATCATAGTGTAGAATATGAAATTACCTCTTTGGAACATTTTATGTCTAACATGCAAGGTGAGACCAAGAAGTACTTTGATCTCCTCATGAGCCAATTGGGAGAGGCCCATGAAGCTCTTGGGAAGAAAGGTGAGATTGAAAGAAGAGATGCGGATGAAAAGGCATCTCTCTCTATGACCCTTGAGGAAGAGCATGAGGGTCAAGTTTCTCTTGAGGAGGAACTTGAATCTATTGAAGAGTCACATAATGAACTTGTTGCTAATATCACTAAAGAACATGACCATGCTATTGCTAAATATAAAAAGGCTAAAAATGATAAGGTTGAGTTTGGGGTTGGTCATGATAAACTAATCGAGGAGTTTGAAAAGCTCACCAAGGCTCACAAGGCTTTGGAGAGTCAACACTCTACCCTCAAAGAGTTACATGAACAACTTCAAAGTCAACTTAATCAATTCAACACCCCTAGAACCTATACTTCTTCTTGTGATCATGCAAATATTATTGAGGAAAATCCTAGGTTTAAGGATGAACTAGCAAGGCTCAAGGGCAAGAGCCCTCAAGTTGAGAAGGTTGTGGCCTCAATCCCACAAGTGGTTGCTTCTAGACCACAAGTGAGTGCTCCTAGGCCACAAGTTGGCAAGCAAGGTCTTGGTTATGTTGCTAAGAATAAGAAGAATAACAAGAATAAAGCCATCAATGGTGCTTCGGGTGGTATTGTCACTAGGGACAACACTACTCGTAGCATTCTCGCACAATCCAACAGTGTTGCCTCGAGTGGTGGAGTCATGAGGGCCAACACTACTCGTAGCATCCCCGCGGGAACTAACAATCCACATCATTTCTTATATGTTGATTTTTATGGTATTGTGCAAGCTAAATATGTTGGTCCTATTAAAGGTTTCATTGTCTATACTATTCGTGTTCCAAATACCCTTGTTGCTAACATGAGGGGACCCTCCTCGGGTCCTAACTCTAGTCAATGATCTCTTACAGGACTATGGTTCCGATGGGTCTAAATGGATAATTGATAGTGGATGCAGTAGTCATATGACCGGAAGCAAAGAACTTGTGACGGAGTTGCGCCCAAATACAATTGATGCAACCGTCACCTATAGATACAAGTCCAAGTCTAAGGTATTGTGGTTTGGCAAAGTTGTTATTGCTCCTGATATCACTATTGTGGACGTCATGCTTGTTGAATTCCTTGGTTACAATTTACTTTCAGTTTGTTCATTAGGGAAGATGGGTTTCTCCATCTTCTTTGATCCTGATATTGTTGTCCTTTTGAGGAGCAAGACTGTTGATGTTGCATACGTGGGACATGTCAAAAATGAGTTGTTCGTGGTGGACTTTTCGAAGTCTACCAACTCTCAATCGATGTGTCTTCTCGGAAATGCGGATGTGGGGTGGTTGTGGCATCGCTGCTTATCCCATGTCAACATGAGAACTTTGCAAAGTCTTCACAAAGGTGGCTTAATTCTCGGACTAAAAGAAAATGTTTCCTTTTCCAAAGATCACGTTTGTAGGTCGTGCATTGAAGGAAAGATGCATGATGCCGCCCATAAGGCCAAGACTATTATCTCATCAAAGAGGATCTTGGAGCTTCTCCATGTTGATCTTTTTGGTGCCGTGCCCGAGGCAAGTCTTAGAGGCAAGAAGCATTTCTTGGTGATTGTCGATGACTATTCAAGATACACTTGGGTTTATTTCTTCAAGTCGAAGAGTGAGACCCAACAAACCATCATCGACTTCTCAAATAAAGTGCAACATCAACACAATGTCCAAATCATGGCTATTAGGAGTGACAATGGCTCCGAGTTCAAGAACTACACCTTGAATGAATTCCTTAGTGAAGAGGGTATTTGTCATCAATATTCCGCTACATATACCCCTCAACAAAATGGTGTAGCCGAGAGGAAGAATCAAACTCTAATGGATATGGCAAGTACCATGTTGGCGGAGTATTCTTCTCCTCGATATTTATGGGCCGAGGCTATATCCACCGCATGCCACTCCTCCAACTGCCTCTACATCCGCAAGGGCTTGGACAATACTCCATATGAGATCCTCACCGGCAACAAACCCAATGGTTACGGTGCCTCTACATTCCTCGTTTTCGGTTGTAAGTGTTTCTATTTGATCAAGGTTGTTCGGTTGTCTAAATTCCAATCTAAAACTATTGAGGGTATATTTGTTGGTTACGGTGCCAAATCCCACACTTATAGAGTCTTTGACAAAGCCTCAAGGATTTTCATAGAATCTTGTAGCGTGATTTTCGAGGAAAATGATGGCTCCCAAATGGCGCAATTTCATGTTTCTAATGTAGATGTTGAAATTCCTCAAGAATCTATGGGATGGATGGGTGTGGGATTTTTCCGCCCCATCGAGGGACACCTTATGGAAAATCGAGAAGAACTATGCTCTAATCAAGTGGAGCCCTCCTCTAAAATAGAAGAACAAACCAAGGAGCCAAATGATGCACCTAACCAAGAACATGTTCAAGACCCTCCTCTTATTGACCAAGTTACTATGCAAGATGCAACCACTCCTATCATTCAAGCTTGTCAAGGTCAAGGCCAAGATCAACCTTCTTCATCCCCATCTCCTCAAGTTGAAGCAAGTGTTGAGGATGACGATGATGATCAAGGCCAACAATTCGGTCAAGACAGGGACCCAAATGATCGAGCTGATCAAGTGATTCCTCCTCTCAATAATGAGGAGATCGAAGTCCGTCGTGCTAAAAGGATTAGAAGAGCTTTTAAGCGTATTGATGCATCTGACAACAAAGTCTTGGAAGATGTTCAAGCTAGAAGATACACAAGAAGGCAATTGGCAAACTTTAGTGAGAATCAAGCTCACATATCCATGGTGGAACCAAAGAAAGTGTTTGAATCTTTTGAGGACTCCGATTGGGTAGAATCTATGCATGATGAGCTCAATAACTTTGAGCGCAATAAGGTTGGAAACTAGTTGAGAAGCCCAAGGATTGCCACAATATTATTGGCACCAAGTGAATATTCAAGAACAATAAAGATGAGCATGGTATTGTCATAAGGAACAAGGCAAGATTGGTGGCTCAAGGCTACACTCAAGTGGAAGGCATTGACTTTGATGAAACCTATACTCCTGTGGCTCGCCTTGAGTCCATCCGTATCCTTCTTGCCTATGCATCTTCACATAATTTCAAATTCCAAGAAATGGATGTCAAAAGTGCTTTTCTAAATGGTCTGCTCAAAGAGGAGGTATATGTTAAGCAACCTCCTAGGTTCAAGAACTCCAACTTCCCTAACCATGTCTAAAAGCTCGAAAAGGCGCTCTATGGACTTAAACAAGCACCACGTGGGTAGTATGAGCACCTTAGAGAGTTGTTGGAAGACCGTGGGTTTGAAGTTGGGAAGATCAATCCCACCCTTTTTACAAAGAGGGTAAAGGGAGATCTCTTCATATGCCAACTCTATGTGGACGATATTATCTTTGGCTCAACTAACCAAGCTTTTAATAATGAGTTATCAAAGCTTATGACTGACAGTTTTGAGATGTCCATGATGAGAGAGCTTAAATTCTTCCTTGGTTTTGAGATCAAGCAATTGGCTCATGGAACTTTCATTTCTCAAGCCAAGTACACCCAATACATGCTCAATAGGTTTAATTTCCAAGGTGCAAAATAGAAGCCATCTCCTATGCAAGTCAAATGCCACCTCAAGTCAATCCGGATGGTAAAGATGTGGACCAAAAGTTGTATCGTTCTATGATTGGTTCTTTGCTTTACCTTTGTGCATCTAGGCCCGATATCGTTTTGATTGTAGGTGTGTGTGCAAGGTATCAAGCAGCTCCTAAGGAAAGCCACTTGGCGGCGGTCCATAGGATCTTTCGGTATTTGGTTCATACCTCAAGGTTTGGGTTGTGGTACCCAAAGGGGACACAATTTTCTCTCAAGGGCTACATGGAATAGGATTAGGCTGGTGATCAAGATGATAGGAAGTCTAGTTCCGGGGCTTGCCAATTTCTTGGTAGGTCCTTGGTGAGTTGGTCTTTCCGAAGCAAAATTGTATATCTCTCTCCACCGCTGAAGCCGAGTATGCGGTGGCCGCTAGTTCTTGCACCCAATTGCTATGGATGAGGCAAACCCTCAAAGAGTATGATGTTCACTTGGATAAGGTTCCTCTCATGTGTGACAATGAAAGTGCCATCAAGATCGCCTACAACCCCGTGCAACACACAAGGACGAAGCATATTGAGATTCGTCACCATTTCATCCGGGGTCATGTGGAAAGAGGTGATATCGAGCTAGCATATGTCCCCACCAAGGATAATCTCATAGACATCTTCACGAAGCCACTTGATGATGCAAGATTCACGTTCTTGAGGAATGAGCTAAATATCATCGATTATAGGAGTTTGACTTGAAGATCTTGCACACACCCCTATAGTTGATACGTGTTTGGGTTTAGGTGTAGGCATGGACATAGGGGGAGTGTTATCCTAACACATTGGGTTCTCCCTCCCCCCATTATACCCAAAGCAAAAATTCATTGTTATCTCTCTTTTTCTAATGTTGAATTGTGATCTTCAATGTCGAGAATTTGCAATGCACCCAAGATATATCTTAGCGGTTTCATACCATAATCTCTTACATGGTGGCTTAGGTAACCAACCTCTTCTTTTGAAGAGTTGGTTCTTATTTGGTTTTTATTTGACTTCTTTCTCTCTGTTTGAGTTTTGTTGTCTATGTGGAAAACATACTCAAATTTTGGTGTGTTAATGTTTGTTCTCGCAATCTTTGAGTATGAAGTACCATCCCTGTTGGTTTTTCTAATCCCAAGATAAAATATTCCCAAAAGACAAGTACCAAAGCCACATGCATCTCCCTTCCATTTTCTGGGAGTTTTTGGAGTGTGGGTCCGGAGACTCCGGTCTTTCACATCGGAGATTCCGGTCTGTCCGGAGACTCCAGTGTTTAGTCCGGAGAATCGGGTCTGGCGGTTTCAGCAGAATAAAAAGGGGATCGGGGTGGTAGGGTTCCTCATTCCCTACCAACCACCCCGACCCTCAAACCTCCATCTGCGCTCCCGCCGCCTCCAAGACTCAGTGTTTAGTCCGAAGACTCCGGTCTGGCGGTTTCAGCAAAATAAAAAGGGGATCGGGGTGGTAGGGTTCCTCATTCCCTACCAACCAACCCACCCCCAAAACCTCCATCTGCACCCCCGCCGCCTCCAAGACTCCCTCCGACCGCTTCTTGCCGCCGGAATCCATCCCCCGGGCCTCCCTCGACTCCCCCACGTGTTCCCCTCCAAGGGAACGCCCATGGCCGACCAGGCTGGCAAGGGTATTCCCTCTCTCCTCCTTTTCTTTGTGCTCATCTAGGTTTTGTTCTAGATGCAAGTTTTTGGGAGAGTTGGTAGTTGTTTATTGCTTTAGAACCACCCTAGGGTTTTTCCCCCGTAGAAATCATCTAGAGACCACTTGGTATAAATTTCATAGAATCTAGATCTTAGATCTGTTATTAGTCCAGAGACTCCGGTCTCCCAGACCGGAGACTTCGGTCTCAGTCCGATGATTCTGGTCTCCCAGACCGGAGAATCCAGTGTAGATTCTCTAAACTTTGTCCAGAATCTTGTGATGATTTCTTCTTTTATCTAGTGGACATGTATGCTTATCTACTGCTTTCTGGTTTTGTGTTTTGGCTGTGTTGTGTTTTCAGGGAAAAGGACTAAGTCATCCGCCTCCAATCCTAACGTCCCACAAGGAAGTACCATGCTCATGCTCGCAACTATCCATTCACTGATCCGGATACTGGAAGGGTTACTCAGAGGAGGACCCTTGATGATGAGTGTCGTAAACAAGAAGCTCGCCAAGAGCGACAGAGGCGTGAATTGGCGAAGAAGGCCAGGTTTGATAGGATCACTATAGTGGTCAAGATGAGCACGAGGGATTAAAGGATCAAGAGAGCAATACCTTTCTTCACCATGGCTCACACTGCTGAGAGCACCCACTACTGGAGGAGAGTGTCCGAGCTTATTCAGAGAGAGATCTATGCTAGGCTGAAGCATCTTGTCTATCCGCAGCGGGTTCTTGACTTGGAGGCATTGGGCAGTATGGAGTACTTTGAGGAGGCAGTGTGGATCACTAGGAAGCTGGGGCTTGAGCATCTTGTGGGCATTCGGCAGAACTAAATGTGAGGGCCATTTAGCAGTTCTTTGCCACTGTCACCTTTGGAGAGGATGAGGATGTTACCCTGACTTGGATGACCGGGCCGAGGAAGTGTGAGTCTTCTATCCGGAGGCTTTTTGAGTTGCTTGGTTACCCATGGGTGACAATGTTGGTCAGCATATGCATATCCATGGTGTGTCCTACAACAAGAAGAGGATGGCTCCTATGTATGAGAAGGTCTCGAGCACAGGCACTGCTAAGGACCTCAAGAGGGTCTACAATATTATTCTCCGCCTCTTCCGCAACAACATTGCTCCCAAGGCCGGAAATATGGATGTTATCCGTGGAGGGATGGTCAACTTGCTCTACCAGGCTTTCTAGTGTCACTTGGGTGGTCTAGAGGATGAGGGATATGAGATCGATGTCATGCGTTTTATTAAGAAGGAGATGTATTCAGCCATGATTGAGATCAAGAAGGTCGCGGTTTATTCTCCCTATGTGATGAAGCTCATTCTTGGTGAGTGCACGGGTCTAGACTGTGAGACTGTGCATACAGTTGGCTCTCTTCAGGTGCTCTCATCTCACTTATCTGATGAAGACACCCCCATGGATGATGCTGAGGCTTCTGCTCCAAGGTCTAGGAGGAAGAATGTTGATCCTCTCTCTCGCCGTTCTAGCAAGGAAGAAGCTCAAGATGAGATGAAGAAGCTTTCATGGTTTCGGCGTAACATTCTTTGCATGACGATTGCTGTCCACAAGGAGAACCATGAGGCTTATAAGGAGAGGCGTCAACGGAGGAAGATGATTGTCAAGACATCGTGGTAGAATTCATAGACGGGGGTGCCATGAGACTACCGATAGAGTTGTGGGGGGACGTGATAGTATGACGAACAATGACACCAGGGTTTTACCCAGGTTCGGTACGTCGCAACTAGGTGGCGTTCCTACTAATGCAATCTCACTAAATCAGGGCTGAAGCCTGAAGTATACAAAGTACAATGTGAGTTAGGTTTAGCTACTCAACAAGGATCAACCTCTCGGCGAGTTAGCCTCTAGCTTATTGTCTATATGTTTCTTATCTCCCGCCTGGCTTTATATAATAGCCGGGTGATGCACCCAAAATGCATCTACTTTTCCAAGCACTTTGCATTGTATTTCTCTCCGGAGTCCCCCCATAATTGAATAAATCTGCAGAATCTGACGCTGTTTTTAGCAAAAGTCTTCTTTCCATCTATTTTCGCAGGACTTTTCACAGGGGACGAAAACCACGTAACTTTTTATGGAAAAGAAGGGGAATGAGCACCAGATGGGCCGGGGGGCCACCCGAGGGCCAAAAGGGGCCCCACATGCGGCCAGATTCCTTGCCGCGTGGGGTCACCCTTTTGGGCCCAGATGGCCCACTCCGGCTAGGTCTTCGACGTACCCTCCATATATACGAGAAACTGACGGGTTTCGAAGGGGAGGGCTGTTCGCGGAACGGAGCGCCGCCGCCACCACGGTCTTCGATTTCGGAGTCAGATTGATCCGGGATTTCACCCTCGGAGGTGGAATTCGAGGGGCTTCGTCACCATCATCATCACCACCATCATCTCCATCAACCATGAGCTCCATCACCCCCTCCATGTGTGAGTAGTTGCTGTAGGCATGTGAGGGGTGAGGGGTTTTGGATGAGATTGATCATGTAATTGCTACCCAGTATGCGGGATCTAGGGGTTTGTCTTGAGAATTCTTATGTCTTGTGTTGATGCACTATTGCTAGGCTTAATGCTTGTTACTAGGGCCCAAGTGGCATGATTTCAGTATTGAACTTACATTGCTACATCATATATTTGAGTTTGGTATCTATCTGCAATGTGTATTACCTGCTATTATGTTGAACCTGCGAACCCTAAAGTGACAGCTAGGGAAAACAAGGGGGATATGTTCTAGTTTGAGGATTATGTGTGTTCATGAAGTGTTAATGCGTTGGTCCGGGCTATTCGAAAGGGTAGACCTTAATTACCTGTAGTTCCAAATTGGCCCCGGTGAAATGGGCAGGTAGGACAATAGGCTTTGTGCAAATTCTCTTGGTTAGTACGCACAATAATTTACGAACACACACCTACATAAAACTGAGATAGAGAAAGGCCCCGCTGCTAGCAAAACATTATTACATGATCAATCTTATCCGTGCAACACCCCTGTCACCTCATGCCTGCGTTTTAGTCTCTGGTTTACTTTCACTCTTTTCCGGTGAAAACTGGGAAAACACTTGCTCTCCATTTACTTTCTGTTTGTTTACTTTCACTGCATTATTACACTTACCACTCGCTGCAAGTTTGTTGATACACAGGTGTGGTTGGGAGTGACGTCCCAATTGCTAAAGTATCACCGGTATTCTTGTTTCCACTGAGTCGAACTACAAATTTGGGTAATACTTCCCATCAAAGACTACGATTGATCTCCTGCACTTGGAGCCATCAAGACTGTCTTCTGGCGCCGTTACCGGGGAGCTAGCTTTATTGGTAAGACCACTTGTTATTGTCTACTTGCTGCACTTTCTTGTTCCCTACAATGGGAAAGGGAAAGGACACTTCGAAGGAGGTAATGCCTTTGACTACTCGTTCTGGTAATGATTTGCCTAGTAGACCAAATTTTTTCACCTAATATTGTTTCTACTGTGGCTGCTAAGAAAAAGAAAGGAATAGCTGGTAAATCACCATTGTCAAAAATGTCTACTAGTACATCTAATGATCAAACACTTGATAATGTAGACAAAGAACTAGCTTCTGAAATTCCTGAAACTATTGAAACACCTGAGGCAAATGAAACACCTGAAACAACTGAAATTTCTGAATCTTCTGTAGATGAAAATGTAGAACTTGAGCTAGAAAGAAATGAGACTCGTAGAGAGTATGAATATGGGGCCTCTTCTCAAGAAGAAGAAGCATTTATTGAGGCCTTTATATCACCTGATTATACAAAACTTGATAAACTCTCTATTTATGATGATGCATCTCTTGGAAACTGTTTGCTGCCACTAGGAATTTGTGTGGCCCAGCTATTAGAATTAGAGATAAAGATTATGAATTCAATGTTAATCCTGAGATAATTGAGATAGTTGAGAAGTCTAGATTCTGTGGAAAGGATGAGGAGTCTCCTCTTGATCATATTGCCGAATTGCATGCTTTATCTACTACATTTGATAATGATGAAATCCGTCAACATTATTTATTCTTAAAATTGTTTCCTTTTTCTTTGGGTGAATATGCTAGAGTTTGGTATAATCGTTTAGGACATGCATG
The DNA here is from genome assembly GCA_028641055.1 of Alopecurus myosuroides. NCBI lineage: Eukaryota > Viridiplantae > Streptophyta > Magnoliopsida > Poales > Poaceae > Alopecurus > Alopecurus myosuroides. The sequence continues at coordinate 70,235 of JAPCYS010001226.1, forward strand.
TATTACTAGTAAGGAAGAATGCTTGCAATTGTTTTTCAATAAATATTTTCCTGCTGAAAGGATACATGCATTAACTGTTGAAATTGGCAATTTTAAACAAGATAAGAAAGAGAGTCTACCCCAAGCTTGGGGGAGATTTGGTAAAATGTGTAAGAAATGTCCTGGTCATGGTTTTAAACCTCATGAATTGCTTGATATATTCTATAATGTACTAATGGGGGAAACAAGAGACTACCTTGATAGTATTGCAGGGAATATCTTTAGGGACAGAAGTGTTGATGAAGCAATTGAATTACTGGAGTCTATTCTCGAGAATGAAGCTGATTGGAACATTGAGGAGATAGATAAAAATGAGACACTCCCAGAGAAGAAAGGAGGTATACTCGAATTGAACCAAGAAACAATGGCTGAAGCTTCCAAGGATATTAAAGAGAAGGGAATTAAAACCTCTCATCTCAAGGAATTATCTGAAATGGGTATTAAAATTCCTACTGATGAACCATGCTTTCCAATTCAAGTGAACTCTATACTCCCTATGGAAGGTAATGAGGAGGTAACACCTCCTGTTGATGTCTCTTATGTAAACAATTTTGCTTATCATGATAATCCTGAGGAGCATAAAATTAGAATGACTATCATGGAAAACCATCATAAAATTAATTTCCTTCGTGAAAATTTAAATGCTAGTGTAGGGGAAGTTAAAAGAATTGTTAAACATTGTGAAATGATGAACAATCAAGTTGAGAAAATGATTTCTTTACAAAATCAACTGTATAAAAATCTGAATAAGCAAAAACAATTACGTGGAGTTAATACAAGGGGAGGTGCAAGCACCCAGGATCCTGATTATCCTGATGATCATCCTAAAAGAAAAGAGCAAGTTGATCTTAAAGATAAATCTTTTGCAGGAAAATCTCCCAATAAAAATGAGCATGATGATGACTCCAATGATCAAGACAAGGATATTTCTATTTCTGATGCTGAAACTGAGGATGATAATAATGAAGAAGAAGAATCATCTCCACCTGATATTGAACAACATGATGATAATAATGAAGAAGCTACTGGTAAGGAGGATCCTCAGCCTCCTATTGAGAAGACCAAGAAGAAGAAGAAACCAAATAAAGATAAAGATAAAGGTAAAGAAAGGGATCCATGGGTACAAAGACCCATTCCATATCCCCAAGAGTATCAAAAACAAAAGATGAAGAGAGGTATGGGCAATTTTATGATATGATTAAGAATATGAAATTAGATATTCCACTTATTGATGCTATTAAGAATCCTCCATATTCAAAATACATGAAGATATTGTCACTAATAAAAGAAAGATACCTACTGATGCTATTACTGCTATGCTTGCTGATTATTCATTTAAAGGAAAATTGCCTGAAAAACGTGGAGATCCTGGTATTCCTGCTATTCCTTGCAAAATTAAAGAAGCCTATGTGAAATATGCATTATGTGATTTAGGAGCTGGTGTTAGTGTTATGCCTTTCTCACTATATAAGAAGCTTAATTTGAACAAACTAGTTCCAACAGAAATATCTTTACAAATGGCTGATAAAACAACTGCTGTACCTATAGGAATATGTGAGGATGTTCCCATCTCTATTGCTAATGAGTTGATACCTACTGATTTTGTTATATTAGAAATGCCTGAAGATGATAATCTATCTATTATTCTTGGTAGACCTTTTTTGAATACTGCAGGAGCTGTGATAAATTGCACTGAGAGCAAAGTGACATTTAATGTTAAAGGCAAAGAGCACACTATTTATTTTCCCAAGAAGAAACATGTTACAAGTATGAGCACAAGTGTGAATGCTATACAAATAAATTCCATTAAGATTGGTAGCATTGATATACCTATACCACCTCCAGCACCAAGGTATGAAATATTGATGATTGGGACCATTCCAATCAAATATGAGGTAACTTGATTTATTGTTTTATAATAAGTAATAATAAGAATCATGAGCTATATTCTTTACATGTTGCTAATGAGACCTGATCAACCTCATTACTAATGTGGAAATGATAAAGGCATGATTCACAAACATTTAAATTGCATTTTTTTATGTTATTTGCTTTAAAATTGTGAGACATAGACATAGTATTAAAAAATTTACAATCAGAAATCACAGAATAGAATTTTTAGAATTCTCTAGAAAAGTTTCACGTAAAATTCCAAAAAAATTAGGGGGTCAGTTTTTTGCCCGAAGGTACCAGCAGCCAGTGGGGGAGCACCAGCAGGCCACGAGGGGCCAAAATAGGTACCTCCACGCGGCCAGATTCCTTGGCCGCGTGGGATACCCCATTTTTGGCCACAAGTGGATGTTGGGGCCCATCCAATGCTCATCTGCTCCCTTTCGACCAAAAACCAACCCCAGTTCATCTCCTCCATTTTCCCGTGCTTTGTTTCTCCGTCAATCCTCGATCTCCACATTTGAGGCAGATTTTTCAAATCTGTTTGATGGAATCACTCCTTGGTATGTAACTCCTTCACTCATCCAATTACTTTTTGCTCCCATGCTTTGTGTATGAAGTATTTTGCTGCACTAGGTGTCACCTATTATGTCTAAGAACTCCATGAATTTAAGTTTTCTAGTTGATATGGATGCATATTGATTAGAGGACTAGTTATGGATGCCTTAGCAATGTTTTAGAGTGATACAATTTAATTTTTGTTGAATTTTATTTTGGTACAGCAAGGTAACATGCTGAACAAGGGAAAGGCATTGCTTGGGATGTCCTCAAGGACAAGGAGAAGAGAATCAAGGGTGTCTAACAATCATGATGATAATCAGTTATGGGAGGATGAATTGGTTTTTGCAGGTGAAAATCTGCGTGTCCATACCACAAGATGGCAAAACCCCGAAGTTCTTGAACATTGGGGGATTGCTGAAGATTTCCAAGCCTTTGCTGCAACTACGGGGCTGCTTGAGTTCTCACGCCATCCACGCAACACATATGTGGAACTCTTGAGGTAATTCCTCTCTACATTCAGGTTTGAGGGACCGGTGGTGCACCGGAAAACTAAGTCTAAGAACCCTCCTCCAGCTACTTTTTTCATTAAATTTACAATGAGGGGGCAGCGTTTAGTCATGTCATTAGAGGAATTCTGTAAGGCTATACGTGTACCAACTACGGGGTTATGGGATGAAACATATGTTGATTCTAGAGAAGAACTTGTCACATTCTGGCGTAGCATTGCTAAAAATATTCCTGAAAGAATGAATAGAGGCAAGCTCACATGAATCCAACACCCGGGCCTTAGATATTTTGCATTGTTTCTTGCTAGAGGATTCCTTGCTAGGGATAACACTTCTTCTTGCACTAGTCCTATGATCTATTTATTAAAATGTGCAATGGAAAATACAAACCTATAACCTGGGAACCATACTTGCTAGAACTTTGCATTTAGCTGTGAGTAGGAATGGCACGGATAAAACTCCTTTATATGTTGGTGCCATTGCCACTTTAATCCATGAATACATTATGGAAGAACGAGGTTTTAATGATAACTTGGGTACCATGGTAAATGAGTCTCGACTGCTGGATTTTGGTTTACTTTTTCGCATGGATATGAGCAGGGCTGAGAAAGAATATTTTTCATATTGCTATAAGGATTCTAATGGGCACATTGTGTCTGTTAGGCTCCCTTGTGCTGACTTGTTTGACACGGAGACAAAGTGGACTGTGCAATAAGAGCCACAACAAGAAGAGCAACAACAGGAGGAGCCCCAATACCAGGCGCCTATGGCATATCCCTGGGGCTTCCCTGAACCACACCTTGGAGCACAGGCATGGCAGGATCCATCCTTCTTCCAGGGAGGTTTTTTGAGTGGTGGACATGATTACCACCCACGATACTAGCTTGATCACAAGCTTGGGGGAGTATTTCTCTCCCTCCTCATTCGTTGTGTTATATCACTTGCATGTTATTTGTTGTTTTATGTTCTTTAAATCTGAAAAACACAAAAATATTTTTGTTATTTGTTAGCTAGTTTACTTCTGGTTATTTACATTATGTTTCTAAAAATCAAAAACTACAAAAAGATTTTTGTTTTATTGAGTTTAGTATAAATACGGAGCTGCAGGAATTGCTGAAATATGTTCACTGTTATATGCTTTAATCTTTACTTGTGACTCCGTTTGAGCTGAAAAATTAATCACTACTGCAACTTTTTATGGCCTTCACCTCTGTAAAACATGAGAAACTTTTGAGGTGTTTAGGTAGGTAAACAAATTGCTGAATGCAGTAACTTTTTATAGCAAGATTTGAGTTTTTATTGAGCAGTTCAAGTGGGGAGAGGAGAACAACAATGATATGATAATGTGCTTGAAGGGATGAAAGGTATGACTCATTTGCCGTGCTTATGTATGCTTTTTGATAACAGCAAGTGCACACCTTATGATTCCCTTAACACTTAGTGACATAATAGCCATTGTTTATCTTCTCCGTGGTTTAGTAGAATATATTCTGATGCAACTGAAATATCGTTTAGTGTCATTACTTGGCTGATGGATTGAATAATTGTAGTCTTAAGCAAAGGTTTATGCATCCCATTGTGCTTACTGAACTTGCCAACCAAGGAAAGAATTAAAAGAGAAAATTTCATGAATGATAAAAGTAGAGTCTTATGCTTGACGAACTTATGGTTGGGGGTTAGTCTAAATGTGTATCATGGAAAACTTTCAACGCTGCACTAAGAATTCTATATTCAAGTTGATATCATGTTCTTTTAATTGTGGATGCTTGTCATGCCGAAATGAGGTAGAGGAATAGTAAGTCTTGATGAGTAAGTATATATGGTTAGAGAGACGCATTGGGCCGCTAACCCAAGCCATGCGATATCATGGTGGAAATTTACTTATAGCTAGAATGGACTCCGCAACATATCCTATAATAAAATAAGAAGCTATGCATATAGTGAATGAAATAAAAAAGGATAATGAGTCCATTCCATTTGTTTGTCTTGCCATTTTGACATGGGCTGGTTTCCATGTCATGGGGCAAGAGGTACCCCAATTGCTGCTCTCTATGATGTCATTAATACTTACAATGATTGTACAAGGCTTATTAGGAATCTAGAGTTGAGTAATCATGGTGCGGGACTTCGCTTTTAAGGGGCATGAGGCTTTCAACTTGTAGTTTGTCAAGCATAAGAATCAAAATGAAAAATTAATGCTTTAGCAAAACTGAGAGCAAGGTAGTAAGCACAATGATTTTACTTGTCAACATATGAAAGAATCAGAGATCTCAAAAATCTTGATATGATTCAATCATCAGCGATGCACAAGCCTTTGTTTATGTCTACAATTGAGCAAACTCATTCAAGTATTAACACTTCATGTTATTTCTATTGCAACAAGTATATATGCTTTAACACTGAGTAGATGCACACTTGCTAGTATTTTGCTACTTGTTACAGGAATCATGTCTTGAGTATTTGCTAGTATTAATTGATGATGCATATGCAATGCAAAGTTCTTGCCAAAGTTTTTATCGCTTCTGCACTGCGTTTGAGTTGTTCGAGGACAAACAACGAGCTAAGCTTGGGGGAGTTGATGCACCCAAAATGCATCTACTTTTCCAAGCACTTTGCATCGTATTTCTCTCCGGAGTCCCCCCATAATTGAATAAATCTGCAGAATCTGACGCTGTTTTTAGCAAAAGTCTTCTTTCCGTCTATTTTCGCAGGAATTTTCACAGGGGACGAAAACCACGTAACTTTTTATGGAAAAGAAGGGGAATGAGCACCAGATGGGGCCGGGGGTCCACCCGAGGGACAAAAGGGGGCCCCACACGCGGCCAGATTCCTTGGCCGCGTGGGGTCACCCCTTTTGGGCCCAGATGGCCCACTCCGGCTAGGTCTTTGACGTACCCCTCCATATATACGAGAAACTGACGGGTTTCGAAGGGGAGGGCTGTTCGCGAAACGGAGTGCCGCCGCCACCATGATCTTCGATTTTGGAGTCAGATTGATCCGGGATTTCACCCCCGGAGGTGGAATTCGAGGGGCTTCGTCACCATCATCATCACCACCATCATCTCCATCAACCATGAGCTCCATCACCCCCTCCATGTGTGAGTAGTTGATGTAGGCATGTGAGGTGTGAGGGGTTTTGGATGAGATTGATCATGTAATTGCTACCCGGTATGCGGGATCTAGGGGTTTGTCTTGAGAATTCTTATGTCTTATGTTGATGCACTATTGCTAGGCTTAATGCTTGTTACTAGGGCCCAAATGGCATGATTTCAGTATTGAACTTACATTGCTACATCATATATTTGAGTTTGGTATCTATCTGCAATGTGTATTACCTGCTATTATGTTGAACCTGCGAACCCTAAAGTGACAGCTAGGGAAAACAAGGGGGATATGTTCTAGTTTGAGGATTATGTGTGTTCATGGAGTGTTAATGCGTTGGTCCGGGCTATTTGAAAGGGTAGACCTTAATTACCTGTAGTTCCAAATTGGCCCCGGTGAAATGGGCAGGTAGGAAAATAGGCTTGGTGCAAATTCTCATGGTTAGTACGCACAATAATTTACGGAACACACACCTACATAAAACTGAGATAGAGAAAGGCCCCGCTGCTAGCAAAACATTATTACATGATCAATCTTATCCGTGCAACACCCCGCTGTCACCTCATGCCTGCGTTTTAGTCTCTGGTTTAGTTTCACTCTTTTCCGGTGAAAACTGGGAAAACACTTGCTCTCCATTTACTTTCTGTTTGTTTACTTTCACTGCATTATTACACTCACCACTCTCGCTGCAAGTTTGTTGATACACAGGTGTGGTTGGGAGTGACGTCCCAATTGCTAAAGTCTCACCGGTATTCTTGTGTTCCCATTGAGTCGAACTACGAATTTGGGTAATACTTCCCATCGAAGACTACGATTGATCTCCTGCACTTGGGAGCCATCACCGGGTTAGAGCTTACAGAAAAGGAAACCTAGAAGACTACGGTAAGTTCTAACTTGGACGGCAAGAATCCGCCTTCTACTCCAAGCCGTACCACGTGGGCCGTGGTCCGGGTTCTTCTAGAATCCGGCTTCTGCGCGTCAGGTTACTGGGCCGCCTAATGGACCGTAATCCATTACCATTCAGGCCACCCCGGTAATCCTGCACTTTAGGACATCATCTGATATACCCCTAATGGGTATATATCCGACAATAGCCCCCAAGAAGGATTAAGACTCGGAATCGCCGTCTTTCGTCAAATTGCATTTTTTCCGACAAATGTCGGCTCTTCGTCTTGATTCTTCTTTTCCTTCAAATCATGCTTTAACATGAAACTCATATTTTGGGAAATCTGCCTTTTTCTTCCATGAGCCTTCGTGGAGAAGGAACTTCCTACGTCAGCGATGAAATCGTGCTGACGTCAGGGACGTTTGGGTTTTCGTGTGTGAAACCCTGAAATGTATCTCTGACAGATTCTCACGGGAAACGAGGAGATAGCCATAATCACTTGTCGATCCTTTTCCCAGATTTGCTGGCGAGTGACACGCGTTGATCATCCAACGGTCAAAAGTACCGTTAGCGCGCATCGTAAAGGATTTCCGGCTATAAATAGCCCACTTCATCCCCTCCGGCAACCCTTCCGTTCTCCTCTCACTTTCCAGTTCAAGCGCCATTGCTCCTGAGCCTTAGTCCAGTGAGAACAAAACAGAGCCCGTGCTCGTGCAGCACCGTTCCCTGACTTCTCGCCGGAGAGCTTGAGGTCCTCGTCGCGCCGCCAAAAATGGACTCAGCGCGCGCGTCTCAGGAACACTCCGTTGCCACAGAAATCGATGACATCATCAACTCAATGGATCCACTGCTCGACTCGCCGAGCCGCGCCACCATCGACGTGCCGGAAAACATCTCCGGCAGCCAGGCCCGTGAGGATCTGCATCTCGCGGCCGATGACCTGGCCGGGTCTTCCTCTGCGCCGCCTCCGCCTCTCGCTCCCGAAACGGCGGAGGAAAATATCGCTCTCGTTGGAGAGGAGCTCACCACCGCGGCCACCGCCGCCGGAGCCGAGGACGAGGGTGAATCTTCCGGCAATTGGAGCCGGAGCAGCATTCCCTCCTCCCTTATTCCGACAATGGAGAAGGAAGGGTTGATTGCGAAGGGAAAATGGCGACATGAGGAAGAAGAGTCCGAGCCTTCGCCCAGAGCCGGGGAACGAGTCCTTCTTACCTCGCACATTGCTAGAGGTATGGGAATCCCACCGTCCGCCCTTTTCCTCGAAATCCTTAGCCATTACAGTATCCAACCCCACAACCTTCCACCAAATTCTGTTCTCTCTCTAGCCGTCTTCCAGGCCCTTTTTGAAGGGTATTTAGGAATAGCACCTAGATTAGATTTCTGGCAATATTGCTTTTGAATTAAGCGAAACCCCTCAGAGGGCGCTGTTCCAACCTGTAGAACCATATCTTTCACCCTGCGTAGATCCAGGGAAGATTGGTTCCCCAAGATAAAAACTTCGGAATCCGTCAAATTTTGGACGGGTTCCTTCTTCTACCACCCAGACATCCCATTCCCTGAAAAAACAACGGGGATTCCACCTTTCGCCAACACTGCCGCCACTCCCCAAGAAAACTGGGCGACTGAAGCAGTGCAAACCCTGCCGCCAGATCTTCTTAGAATTAAGCGACGCATCGCCAAACTCGTCACTTCCTATCCACCTATGACCGGCATGGATACAGTTCTATGCTGGTTAGAGAGGCGAATTCAGCCTTTGGCTGACCACGGTCCCCAGCTCTTATGTGACTACACGGGAACCACGGACGCCATGCGGACGACGGACAAATCCTTGACGGCGAAGGATTTGCGAAAGCGCGTGAATCAGTTGGTCGCAGCACGCGATGAATATGAAGAAAGTCGGCCGATGTACACGGCGTCTAACCAGGCTCCAAAGGTACGTCTTTTACATTTTGGGTTTCACGTTATTTTCTTTCTCGGATAATTGTCTTAACCCAGACTTTGTCTTTTTTGACAGATCTTCGATCTTCCTGAGTCAGACCTTGCAACCGATGCCGAGTTGGACGCATTGCGTGCCAACTTTGCAGGACGGTATCCCCGTCGCTACCTCCAGGTTTGACTTCCGGGTTTGCTATTTTTTGTCGGAACTTATTTCCGCCTCCCAGGAAGTAATCGATCTTGACGGTGTCCCCGTCGCTACCTCCAGGTTTGACTTCCGGGTTTGCTATTTTTTGTCAGAACTTATTTCCTTTGTCTCGGATTTTTAATTCTCCGGTACTTCTCTTTTTAGCCTGCCTCCCTCAACCTTGAAGCCTAAAAAGCTAAAAAAAGGTTTAAGTCTGTGGCCAAAAGAGGTCCACACCCTTCTCCTGCAACTGCCTCAGATACTCCAGTTGCGGCTACAGAAGAACATGCTGCTGCTAGAAACAAAGAAACCCAGCAGACCAGCCATCCCATTGTGCCGGAAACGGAAACGAGGGAAATGGCGGCCCCGGAAATGGGAGGTCCTTCTCAGCCAGCTGAGGAAGATCCCATTCCCATTTTTGACAAGGATTTCAAGGTCATTCATGAGGGTCTTAGCAATGTCGGGACTCTTTTTGCAGAGTTTGCAAAAGAGTTCAACGAAACCTGGTCAGGTTTGCAGCGGATGAGCCAGGTAATACCTCTAGCCCCCAAGCAATAAGTCAAATGCATGCTTTTGCCTTAATGCTTTTTTCGCTTTTATGATTTTTTTTAACTTAAGCATTTTTTTTTCTTTTCTGTGTTCCAGCAAGCCACTGAAAACATAAACCTGGAAGTTTTCAACAAACTTACCATCAAGAACAAGGAGGTGAAATCCCTTCTTTCAATTCTTGAGGGTAAGGAGGCGGAACTGGCATCCACTCAGCAGCAGCTGAAGGAATCAGGAGGTAAGAAATTTCTCTGCTTCCAGTTGTGTAGATTTTTTCTAAGTATTTTTCCGAGTTTTCTAACTCATCTCTTTTACTTGCTTTTCAGCTTCTTTGGCGAAAGCCAAACAAATTGCTGAAGATGCCGGCAATGCCGAGAACCTGCGCCGGGAAAACCTGGATCTTCATAAGCTCAATATGAAGTTACAGCAGGACCTGGAGGCCAGCCAATTGGTCGTTGGCATTGCCGAGTCCAACGCCTCCAGCCAAGCAACCAAGGACAAGGACACCATCCAAGACTTGGAGAATTCCTTGAACTAGCGCTTGGAGGAAGGCGCCGAGATGGACAAAATTCTCGATAAGTACTTTACCTTTTACCGGATTTCCCATGTTTACATCTTTCTCTGTTTTTGCTATCACTTTTTGTGTTTTACTGAAACAGGAGATAGCCCCCAGCTTACTCGGATTGAGAAAATCTGAGCTTTTGGGAAGGTATTCACCACAATCAAGGCTGCGGGGATGTTGCTGGTCAACAAGTGCCTTCCCGCTAGGACTGGGAAGTTCTCGGAAGTTGCAAAACTTTCGGAAGCTATCATGGAGGTGGCCGAGTCCAGGTAGTCCATCCTTCGTTCCGCGGCGCGTGGTGGTGTGCGCATGGCTCTAGGGCTCATGTGCATGCACTACCCTGACGCCAAATCTTGGCGCGTGGCGTCCGACATCCCGCAAGGATACACGGAGGCGCAGCGGGCCAGCATTTTTGAAGCCATCAAAGGTCACGCCACCAAGATCGCCACTATGGTCAATATCTCCACCTTCTACCCGGAGGAAACCATTCCAGATATTCCTGAGGAATCCAGCAGTAAAGACGACTCAGATGCCTGAAGGGAAATGCCTTGTCCTGGGTAGAAAATAGGAAATAGAAGCATTACTGATCTTACAATGTAAACTTATTGTAATGCTTTCTATTCTTTTGTATAAACAAGTACTCCGCTTTTGGAGCAATATTTATTAAGTCTTTTGCAAGTTTTCCGGGTTTTTATTCCTTTATCTTCTAAGCTCTCTGGTTTGTATGCTTTAACTGTCCTTAGTGTTTGAAATGGCTCGATAGTATTTTAATCTTCATGCTAAGTGACTGGGTATAACCAATCAGTTGAAACTCGGAAACATGGATCATACTAAAGGCATTGTTACTTACTAGCTCCAATGACCCAGCATAAAAACAATCAGATAATACTTAGAGAACAGTAAGGAATTTTTTGAATGAAACTCAGGCACGCAGGCACAATCTGGGTTTCCTTAAGCCATTTTAGGCTGAAAATCATTCAGTTTTTTAACACCGAGCACGCAGGCACACTTCGGGTTAACATTGAGTATTTTGAAAGATCATTGGGAAATAGATAAGACGGAATATGCCTTATATTATAACAAACATGTAAAAAAACATAGATGTATGAATTCCGACAACTTTATTTTATGATCTCAAAAATATTTACATAGAAATTGAACTAAGTATAGAAGGGACGTAACTGCTGGATGCTCCAGGGTCTTTTGGTCTCCCCTAGTTCGTCATCTATCTTTCTCTTTCTTTTGCGATTCGGCTTTTCGGGATCATCTTCCATGTCTCGAATATCTACAAGATAGTATGATCCATTTTTCATAACTTTGCTGATGACGAATGGTCCTTCCCAAACTGGAGCCAATTTGTGCTTTCTTTGTTGTACCAATCTTAGCACTAGGTCACCTTCTTTAAAAGAACGATGCCTGATTTTCCGACTATGGTAACGTCGTAAACCTTGCTGATAAATGGCAGATCTTTGAAGCACAAGTTCTTGTTCTTCCTCTAAGAGATCAACGGCGTCCTGTCGTGCGCTTTCGGCATCCAAGTCATCAAATCCTGCACTCTTGGGCTATCATGGATCATGTCCGTTGGAAGGATTGCTTCCGCGCCGTAAACTAGGAAAAACGGGGTTTGCCCTGTTGACCTGTTTGGTGTCGTTCGAATACTCCAAAGCACAGAGGGTAACTCTTCCACCCATGCTCCAGCTGCTCTATGAAGAGGAGATTCGAGTCTTGGGCGTATTCCTTGCAGGATTGAACTGTTCATTCTTTCAACATGTCCATTGGATTGTGGGTGTGCCATAGATGCAAGATCTAGGCGTATTCCCGTTTGTCGGCAATATTTTGCCAACTCTCCAATAGAGAATTTGTCCCGTTGTCGGTTATTATGCTGTGTGGAACGCCGTATATCATGACTACATCAATGATGAAATTTCTGGCTGTTACGCCGTCAAGCTTTTTGATGGGTTTTTCCTCCACCCACTTGGTATACTTATCCACTGCAACAAGTAGATGTGTGAGTCCACCTTTTGCAGTTTTGACTGGTCCCATCATATCTAGCCCCCAGACTGCAAATGGCCATGTAATAGGGATAGTTCTGAGTGCTTGGGCTGGCATATTCGTCTGCTTGGCGTAATACTGACATTCGGCACATGTATTGACTATGTGTTTGGCATCTGTCTTGGCTGTTAGCCAGAAAAACCCTGCACAGAATGCTTTCTTAACTATGCTTTTTGATTGAGCAAGATATCCGCAATCTCCAGCATGGATTTCTTGCAGAATTTCTCGGCCTTCTTCTGGTGAAATACATCACAGAAAAATTCCGGTAGTGATGCGTTTATACAGGCAACCATTGATTACCGTGTATCCTTTGCATCGACGTTTTATTTGTCTTTGCAAGACCTCGTCTGCTCCATCCGTGATTTTCTGATCTACTAAGAAGTTTAGATATGGAATTGTTCAATCCGGGTTAACGAGCAGGACTTCAATTGACTCAGAAACCAGAGGATAGTCGACATCTCCATCTTTTATGGATGGTTTGTGCAAATGCTGGACAAACACACCTGGTGGCAGGGTTTTCACTCTTTCCGAGCCCATGCGGGCTAAGACGTCCGCGTTCCAATTCTCTTCCATTTTGACATGAAGTAATTCAAATCCCAGGAAGCAAATTGCAAACTCGTCCACCGTTCTCCGATATTGGGCCATGATGGGACTTTTGGCGTCCCATGTTTGGTTGAGCTGATGCTGTACCAAATCTGAGTCACCATAGCAAAAGATGCATTTGACACCTATTTCTTTTGCAATGTGCAAGCTCTGAAGCAATGCCTCGTATTCTGCCACATTATTGCTAGCGTTGAAATGTATTTGTAATACATACTCCATTGTATCTCCCTTGGGGGATTTTAGGACTACACCAGCTCCAGCGCCTTCCTTCATCTTGGATCCATCAAAATGCATAACCCAGTATTTCGACTCCGGCATTGGTGTGTTTTCCATTGCTTCTGTCCAATCAGCAACGAAATCTGCCAACACCTGGGATTTTATTGCCGTCCGGGGTTGGTACTTAATGTCGAGCGCAGCCAATTCGATGCCCCATTTGGCTACTCGGCCTGTTGCGTCCGCATTGTTGATTATATCCCCTAGTGGTGCTTTACATACCACTGTTATGGAATGTCCTTGGAAATAATGACGGAGTTTTCGAGATGCGAAAAATACGCCATATGCCAGTTTTTGATAGTGCGGGTATCTTTGCTTGGAATCGGAAAAAACTTCACTTACATAATACACCGAATGTTGATCTGGTATGATTTGCTCGTCTTTCCGCCTTTCCACAACTATCACCGCGCTAATAACCTTGTTTGTCGCTGTGAGGTAGAGTAACATGGGTTCTTCGTCTTTTGGGGATGCCAAAATCGGAGCTTTCATCAAGGTTTCTTTTAACTGGGTTAATGCTTTGTCCGCTTCTTCTGTCCATTCAAATTTGTAAGATTTCTTCAACAATTTGTATAATGGCAGAGCTTTGTCTCCTAGCCGGCTTATGAACCTGCTGACGGCAGCTGCAAAACCCGTCAATCTTTGTACATCTTTTAAGCACGTAGGTCTTGAGATGTTTAAGATTTCCTTGATCTTTTCCGGGTTTACCTCTATTCCTCTGTAAGAAACAATGAATACTAGAAGTTTTCCTGAGGGAACCCCGAATACGCACTTTAATGGATTTAACATCATTTTATAAGTGCGCAAATTTTCGAAGGTTTCTCGCAAATCTTCATTCCTTGGAAACGACGTCAATGTCGTCCACGTAAACGTGAACATTTTTGCCAATCTGACTATGCAAACATCGTTGCATGCAATGCTGGTAGGTTGCACATGCGTTCTTCAGGCCGAAAGGCATGGTTATGTAGTAGTACGTTCCATATGGGGTTATGAAGGAGGTTTTGATTTGGTCTTCTTTCTTCATGCGTATTTGATGGTACCCGGAATAAGCGTCCAAAAAGCATAAAAGCTCAGAGCCAGCAGTGGCATCTATTATTTGATCGATTCGCGGTAAGGCAAACCTATCTTTTGGACACAATTTGTTCAGGCCAGTGTAATCTATACACATCCTAAGAGCAGTACTATCTTTCTTCGGTACTAATACTGGGTTTGCAGACCATTAAGTATGTATAACTTCCCGGATAAAATCAGCTACCAATAGCCGGATAATTTCCTTGCCAATAGCCTTCCGTCTTCTTCCGTCAAATCGACGGAGACCTTGTTTGATGGGTTTAGATCCTGGAATTACCTTGAGTTGGTGCTCAGCAAGTTCCCTGGGTACGCCTGGCATGTTCGTTGGACACCATGCAAAAATATCCCAGTTCTCACGGAGGAACTTGATGAGCTCGCTTTCCTATTTGTCAGTCATGCTAGTTCCCACTACGACAAACTATGTCGGATCTTTGGGATCTAGGATAACCTGTCTTGTATTCTCGGAAGATTTGAAGCTGTCTGCCGGCTTCCGGCTTTCTTTTCCTGCCGGTATTTCTGTCGGCGATACTTCTTTTGCCAGCTCCTTCAGTTCTTCCTTTGCTATCACCTTTTCTGCGCAGAGGGTGTTTTCTTTTTCCTGCTCGTTTGCCAATTTGAAGTCTCCATTTATGGTGATTACTCCTCCTTTTGGCCCTGACATCTTCAGCTTGTTATAGATATAACATGATCTTGTCATGAATTTGGCGAAAGCTGGGCGTCCGAGTATTGCGTGATACACGCTTTCGAACGACACAACCTCGAAGGATACTTCTTCCTGCCGGAAATGTTCTTTCTCTCCGAAGGTTACATCTAGGGAAATTTCTCCTAGGGATCGTTCTTGCCTGCCAGGGACGATGCCGTGAAAACGTATGTTGCTATGATTGAGCTGGGTCTCGGAGATTCGTAGATGCTTCAATGTATCCAGGTACATTATGTTAATGTTGGATCCTCCATCCATCAGCACTCTTTTTAGCCTAGTGTTTTGAACAATAGGACTTACAACTAGAGCTTGTGTGCCGGGTTTTGGGATATTTCTGGGATGATCAGACTGATCCCAGGTAATTGGTGTATTTGAGTACTTCAAGAATTTCGGGGTTGGTGGGACAACCGCGTTTATTTCTCGAAGTGTTCTCTTTGCCACCTTTGCTGATGGAGTTGCCAGGAAAGTTAGGTTGCATTCTCCTTCAACTCTCGGAAACTTAGGCTCACCTTTTCGCTGTTGTTCCTGGTTTTTTTCGTCAGTGTCCGATTCACTGTCTTCTTTTTCAGCTTCTGGCTTTTGCTTGGAGAATTTCCTCTTGGAATTTTTCCCCTTGCTTCCGGATCCTGCACTGCCTTCCATATGCTTGTTGAGCCGGCATTGTGCGTTCGTATGGGTGGGTTTCCCAAACTGCGAATGGTGGACACAGTTTTCTGACTTTCTTCTTTCCCACTCTTCTTTTCTGTAGTTGATCGGTTCTGTGCTTCGTCCTTTCCATTTGCTCCAATTTTCTCTTCCAAAGGCTATGTTAACTTCTTTGGGTTTTTGTTGTGCTTCTGGAGTTGCTTTTTTCTCTGGACGAGGGGTCTTTTTGGCTTGAATCAAAGTGTCGATATTTCCACCTCTCGCTCTGTCGAGACATCGTAGTAGTTTTCATAGACGGGGGTGCCATGAGACTACGGGTAGAGACGTGGGGAAACGGGATCGCGTTGGTGACAAAGACACAGGATTTACCCAGGTTCGGTACGTCGTAATAATACGGCGTTCCTACTCCTGCAATCTCACTAATCAGGTTAAAGCCTGTGTAAACAATTACAATGTGAGGTTAGGTTTAGCTACTCGCGGAGGATCAACTTCTCGGCGAGTTGGCCTATGGCTTCGTCTCTCTTGTTATCTCATCTCCCGTCCGGCTTTATATAATAGCCGGATTAGGGCATACAGAGTAGGAAACCTAGAAGACTACGATAGCTAGTAACTTGGAAAGTAAGGAATCCGTCTTCTCCTCCAAGCCAGACCACGTGGGCCGTGATCCGGGTTCTTCTAGAATCTGTCTTCTGCGCGTCAGCTTACTGGGCCGCCCAATGGACCATAGCCCACTACCAGTTGGGCCACCCTGGTAATCTGGCACTTTTGACTACCATCTGATATACCCCTAATCAGTATATATCCGACAGTAGCCCCCAAGAAGGATTAAAACTCTGATTTGCCGTCTTTCGCCAAATGCATATTGTCCGAGAAATATAGGCCAGCAGTCTTGATTCTTCTTATTCTTCTTTTTAAAAGAGATGGTAACGTAAAACTCGGAATTCGGGAAATCCGGCTTTTCTCTCACGATCCTTCGCAGAGAAGGAACTTCCTACGTCAGCACTTTAATCCTGCTGACGTAAGGGACGTTTGGGTTTTGAGTGAGAAACCCAGAAACATATCTCTGACAGATTCTCGCGGGAAACGAGGAGATGACCATAATCACCCTGTCGATTCATTTCCCGGATTTTCCGGCGAGTGACAGGTGTTGATCATCCAACGGTCAAAAGAGCCGTTAGCACGTATCATGACGGATTTCCGGCTATAAATAGCCTTCGTCGTCCTCCCGGAAAACCTTCCGCGACCATTTGAACGCCATTACAGCGCCCAAGTTCCCGAGCAGAGAGAGAGCACTCCCGAACGCACGCCGCGTTCAGAACGTCACCGGAGACGAGCTGCTCCGCCACCTGATGGCATCCTCACCGTCTTCCCCTGCCCACACCGTGACGCGCGACATCGAGCAAATCATCAACGACATGGATCCGCAGTTGGACTCCCCAATGCGCGCCGGCGGCGAACCAGTGAAGACGGCGGATTCCGCGGTGGGCGGAGGAAATCCTTCCGCCACCGCGGATCTTGCGGGCTCAAGCGCCGCGCCCTCTCCGCCGTTTGCTCCCCAAACGGCGGAGGAGAAAATCACGCTTCTCGGTGACGAGCTCTCCGCTGCAGAGGCTGCTGCGTCCGCCGCCGCCGGAGCGGACGAAGAAGTGGAAACTGCCGGCAACTGGGTTGCCTGCAGCATTCCCCCATCCCTCCTTCCAAACATGGAAAAGGAGGGGTTGGTGCTCAAAGGGAAATGGCGGCTCCCTGAGGACGAGAACGAACCCCTGCCAAACGACGGCGAGCGGGTTCTTCTCTCCTCCCATCTCCTAAGAGGTATGGGATTGCCACCTTCCGCCTTCTTCCTCCAAATTCTCTCCCATTACAACATCCAGCCACATAACTTGCCACCCAATTCCATTCTCTATATGGCCGGGTTTCAGGCCCTCTTTGAGGGTTTCCTAGGCATATAACCTAGGTTAGATTTCTGGTTGTACTGTTTCGGGGTTAAGCGGAACTCTTCGGAGGGCGCACTCCCGACTTGCGGGACCATCTCCTTTACTCTTAGGAGATTTAGGGAGGAATGGTTCCCCAAGATCAGAACCTCGGAATCCGTCAAATTCTGGACGGGTTTCCTTCTTCTATCATCCCGATGTTCCTTTTCCGACAAAGGCCATCGGGGTTCCACCTTTCACCAACACCGCTGCTGTTCCCCAAGAGAATTGGGGAACAGAAGCCGTCCAAGTCCTGCCGCCTGATCTTCTAAGGATCAAGCGGCGCATCGCCAAGCTCACCTCCTTGGATCCGCCTCTAACCGGCCTCGACACGGTCCTTTGCTGGTTGGAAAGGCGGATCCAGCCATTAGCCAATCATGGCGGCCGTCTCCTCCGCGAGTACACGGGCGCCAACGACAAAAGGCGGACAACCAGCAAAGACTGGACCGCGAAGGATCTGCGGCGGCGCGTGAATTAGTTGGTCGCATCGCGCGACCAATATGAAGCGAGTCGGCCAATGTATACAGCCGACAATCCGGCACCCAAGGTATTTTTTCTGTCATTTGGGTGGTTCTTTGTCATGCTTTCTCGGACTTTTCACTTCTAACCCTGATTTTTCTTTTCGATAGCTTGCCGAACTTCCAGACTTGGAGCTTGCCTCGGAAGCTGATCTGGAGGCGTTGCACGCCACCTTTGCAGGTGGGCGCAAGCGCAAGAAGATTTCCTCCTCTGAGGAAATCATCGATCTTGACGGCATTCCCGTCGCAACCTCCAGGTTAGTACATCCGGGTTTACTTCTTTTGTCGAAGTTTTCTTTTGTCTTCGGAGTTTTAACTCTTCCGGGTTTTTGTTTCTTGCCTTTAGCCTGCCTCCCTCCACCTCAAAGCCAAAGAAGCTAAAAAGGCATAAGGTTGTGACCAACAGAGGCGCTCAACCTTCTCCCGTCATCGCACCAGACACGCCGTCCACGATGGCGGAAGAGCATGCGACAGCCCCCACCACCGAGTCGTTGGAGCCCAGCCAGCCCGTTGTGCCGGACACGGACACGAGGGAAAGGGCGGCTCCAGAGGTGGGAAATTCTTCTCGGACAATCGATGAGGAGATTCCCACCTTCGATAAGGAATTCAAGAATCTCAGCGACGGCCTAAGCGCGGCTGGAATTCTTTTTGTGGAATACGCAATAGAGTTCAATGAAAACTTGGCGGGGTTGCAGCGAATGAGCCAGTTATTTAACTCTAGCCCCCAAGCGTTAAGCAAAATGTATACTTTTTGCCTTGATGCTTTTAAATTACTCTTTTCCTTGTCGTGTTCCAGCAAACCGCCGAAACCATTAACATGGAAGTTTTCAATAAACTTTCCGTCAAGAACAAAAAAGTTAGAAATCTTCTTTCTATTTTTGAGGTGAAAGAGACGGAGCTAGCATCGTCTCAGCTGCAGCTGAAGGAAACAACAGGTAAACTTTTTCCCTCTGAAGTTTTTTATTCAGCTTTTTGTCTAAGTACTTTTCCGGGATTTTTTCTAAACTCGGAATTTTCCTTGCTTTCCAGCTGCTTTGGCTAAGGCCCAGCAAATAGCTGAAGATGCCGGAAACGCTGCCAGTCTCCGTGAGGAAAACCTGGACCTTCATAAGCAACTTATGAAGACCCAAAATGATCTAGAAGCCAGCAATCTGGCCCTTGGAATTGCTCATTCCAAGGCTTCCGAACAGGCGGAAAAGGACAAGGCCACCATTCAGGACTTGGAAAATGCCCTAAATCTGCGCCTGGAGGAAGGCTCCGAAATCGACCAGATCATCGGTAAGTTTTACTTCATTTACCATTTGTCCATGTCTTGCTTTCTTTCTCTGCTTTTTCACTTAACCTTTTTGGTTGTTTTGTCTGAAAAAACAGAAGGTAACCCAGATATCACTCGGATTGATAGAATCCGAGCCTTCGGGAAGACGTGGACTGCGATCAGAGCTGCTGGCATGCAGCTGGTCAACAAGCTCCTTGCCACAAGGACTGGGGAGTTCTCGGAAGTTGAAAAACTTCCGGGTGCCATCTTGGAGGTGGTGGAGTCCAGGGAATCCATCCTACGCTCCGCTGCACGGGGTGGTGCATGCATGGCACTCGGCCTTATGCGTATGCACTATCCTGGTGCAAAGTCTTGGCGCGTGGCGTCCGGTATCCCCCAAGGATACACGGAAACTCAGCGATCCACCATCTTTGATGAAATCAAAGGCCACGCCACCAAGATCGCCTCCATGGTGAACATCTCCATCACTTATCCAGAAGAGGAGATCCCGGAAGCCCCCGAGAATGACAGCAGCGAAGAAGACTCGGACGCTTGAAGGGCTGCTTTAACCTGGATGATGAAAGTAGACAATAATAGCATTACTGCACTTTTACAATGTAATTCATATTGTAATGCTTCTATTCCTTTTGTATAAACAAGAACTCCGCCTTTTGCAGTTTTAATTATGAAATTCTTTGCAAGGTTTCCGGGTTTTAATATTCCTTTGCCTTCTAGTTTCTCAGGTTTATGTTTTAACTGTCCTTAGTGTTTTGAAATGGCTCGATAGTATTATGAATCATCATGCCGAGTAACTGGGTATAACCGATCAGTTTAAACTCGGAAGCATGGATCATACTAAAGGCATTTTTACTAACTAGCTCCAGTGACCCAACACATAAAACAATCAGATAATACTTAGAGAAAAGTAAGGAATTTTTTGAAACTTGGGCACGCAAGCACAATCCGAGTTTCCTTTAGCCGTTTAGCAGGCTGAAAATCATTCAGTTTTTTAAACACCGAGCACGCAGGCACAATTCGGGTTAACATTGAGTATTTTGTAAGATCATTGGGAAATAGATAAGGTGGAATCATGCTTTGTACTATAATGAACTTGTAAAAACATGGATATCAAAATTCTGACAACTTTATTTCATGATCTCAAAGATGTTTACATAGAAATTGAACTAAGTATAGAAGGGACGTAACTGCTGGATGCTCCAAGGCCTCTTTGTCTCTCCTAGTTCATCATCTATCTTTCTCTTTCTTTTGCGATTCGGCTTCTCGGGATCGTCTTCCGTGTCCCGAATATCTACAAGATAATATGACCCATTTTTCATAGCTTTGCTGATTACAAATGGTCCTTCCCACACTGGGGCCAATTTGTGCTTTCTTTGCTGCACCAATCTCAGCACTAAGTCACCTTCTTTAAAAGAACGATGCCTGATTTTCTGACTATGATAACGTCGTAAACCTTGCTGGTAAATGGCGGATCTTTGAAGCACAAGCTCTCGTTCTTCTTCTAAGAGATCGACGGCATCCTGTCGTGCTTCTTCGGCATCCGAGTCATCGAAATCCCGCACTCTTGGGCTATCATGGATCATGTCCGTTGGAAGAATAGCTTCCGCACCGTAAACTAGGAAAAACGGGGTTTGCCCAGTTGACCTGTTTGGCGTCGTTCGAATGCTCCAAAGCACGGAAGGTAGCTCCTCTACCCATGCTCCCAGCTCCATGAAGAGGAGATTCGAGTCTTGGGCGATTCCTTGCAGGATTGAGCTATTCATTCGCTCAACCTGGCCATTGGATTGCGGGTGTGCCACAGATGCAAGATCTAGGCGAATTCCCGTTTGTCGGCAATATTTTGCCAACTCTCCAATGGAGAAATTTGTCCCGTTGTCGGTTATTATGCTGTGTGGAACGCCATATCTCATGACTATGTCAATGATGAAATTTCTGGCAGTTACACCGTCAAGCTTTGATGGGTTTAGCCTCCACCCACTTGGTATATTTGTCCACAGCTACAAGTAGATGTGTAAGTCCGCCTCGCGCAGTTTTGAACGGTCCCATCATATCTAGCCCCCAGACCGCAAACGGCCATGTAATTGGGATAGTTTTGAGTGCTTGGGCCGGCATATTGGTCTGCTTGGCGTAATATTGACACCCTTCACAGTGTTAACTATGTGTTCAGCGTCTGTCTTGGCTGTTAGCCAGAAAAACCCGGCACGGAATGCTTTTTTCACTATGCTTTTTGATTGAGCATGGTGTCCGCAATCTCCGGCATAGATTTCTTGCAGAATTTCTCGTCCTTCTTCTGGTGAAATACACCGCAGAAAAATTCCGGAAGTAATGTGTTTATACAGGCAATTATCAATTACCGTGTATCCTTTGCATCGACGCTGAATTTGTCTCTGCAAGACTTCGTCTGCTCCTTCCGGGTACTTCTGATTTACTAAGAAGTTTAAATATGGGATTGTCCACTCCGGGTTAACGAGCATAACTTCAATTGATTCGGAAGCCAGGGGGTAATCGATATCTCCACCTTTTATGGATGGCTCGTACAAATGCTGGACAAACACACCTGGTGGTAAGATTTTTACTCTTTCTGACCCCATGCGGGCTAATGCATCCGTGTTCCAATTCTCCTCCCTTTTAACGTGGAGTACTTCAAATCCGAAGAAACAAATGGCGAACTCGTCCACCATTCTCCGATATTCGGCCATTATAGGGCTCTTTGCATCCCAGGTTTGGTTGAGCTGATGCTGTACCAAATCCGAGTCGCCGTAGCATAAGATGTGTTTGACCCCTATTTCTTTTGCAATGTGCAAGCCATGAAGCAATGCCTCGTATTCTGCCACGTTGTTACTAGCGTTGAAGTGTATTTGTAATATGTACTCCATTGTATCTCCTTTAGGGGATTTTAAGACTACCCCAGCTCCGGCGCCCTCCTTCATCTTGCATCCGTCAAAATGCATGATCCAGTA
Organism: Alopecurus myosuroides; assembly: GCA_028641055.1. NCBI lineage: Eukaryota > Viridiplantae > Streptophyta > Magnoliopsida > Poales > Poaceae > Alopecurus > Alopecurus myosuroides. The sequence goes on from JAPCYS010001226.1 coordinate 92,514, forward strand.
CTCGGACTCCGGCATTGGTGTTTTCTCTATTGCTTCCGTCCAGTCGGCGACAAAATCTGCTAGAACCTGGGATTTTATTGCCGTCCTTGGCTGATACTTAATGTCGAAGGCTGCTAGCTCGATACCCCATTTGGCTACTCGGCCCGTTGCCTCTGCATTGTTTATTATATCCCCTAGTGGCGCTTTACATACCACTGTTATGGAATGTCCTTGGAAGTAATGACGTAACTTTCTAGATGCGAAAAATACGCCATATGCCAGTTTTTGGTAGTGTGGGTACCCTTTGCTTGGACTCGGAGAAAACTTCGCTTATGTAATATACCGGATGCTGATCTGGTATACTTTGTTCGTCTTTCTTCCGTTCCACAACAATTACTGCACTAATAACCCTGTTTGTAGCTGTGAGGTACAATAACATAGGTTCTTCGTCTTTTGGGGATGCCAAAATCGGAGCTTTCATCAAAGTTTCCTTTAACCGGGTTAGCGCTGCGTCGGCCTCTTCTGTCCACTCGAATTTGTCAGATTTTTTCAGCGACTTGTAGAGCGGTAAGGCTTTATCCCCCAGCCGACTAATAAATCTGCTGACAGCAGCAGCGGAACCCGTCAATCTTTGGACATCTTTCACACACGTAGGTTTGGAGATGTTCAAGATGGCTTTGATCTTTTCCGGGTTAACTTCTATTCCTCTATGAGAAACGATGAAACCCAGAAGTTTTCCTGAGGGAACCCCGAATACGCACTTGGATGGATTTAACTTCATCTTGTAAAGTGCGCAAGTTTTTCGAAGGTTTCTCGCAAATCCTCAAGGAGTGTGTCTTTTTCCTTGGTTACGACAGCAATATCCACGTAAAAACGTGGACGTTTTTGCCAATCTGATGCAAACAACGTTGCATGCAACGCTGGTAAGTTGCGCCTGCGTTCTTCAGGCCGAATGGCATGGTTACATAATAATACGTCCCGTATGGGGTTATGAAAGAAGTCTTAATTTGATTTCCTTTTTCATGCGTATTTGGTGATACCCGGAATAAGCATCCAAAGCATAAAATGCTCAGAGCCTGCAGTGGCATTATTTTTGATCGATTCGCGGTAACGCGAACCTATCTTTGGGACACAACTTGTTCAAGCCGGTGTAATCTATACACATTCTAAGAGCAGTAGTGTTTTTCTCGGTACTACCGGGTTTGCAGACCAATCAGTGTGGATTACTTCCTGAATGAAATCTGCTGCTAAAAGCCGGATAATTTCCTTGCCAATAGCCTTCCGTCTTCTTCCGTCGAATCGACGGAGACCTTGTTTGACGGGTTTGGAGCCTGGAATCACCTTGAGTTGATGCTCAGCAAGTTCCCTGGGTACGCCTGGCATGTCAGCTGGACACCAGGCAAAAATATCCCAGTTCTCACGGAGGAACTTGATGAGCTCGCCTTCCTATTTGTCGGTCATCCCAGTTCCCACTACGACAAATTTTGTCGGATCTTTAGGATCTAGGATTACCTGTCTTGTATTCTCAGATGCCTTGAAGCTATCTGCTAGCTTCCGAGTTTCTTTTCCTGCCGGCATTTCTGTCGGCGATACCTCCTTAGCCAGCTCCTTCAGCTCTTCCTTTGCTATGATTTTTTCAGCACAAAGGGCGTTTTCTTTTTCCAGCTTGTTCGCCAGCTTGAAGTCTCCAGTTATGGTGATTACCCCTCCTTTCGGCCCTGGCATCTTCAGCTTGTTATAGATATAACATGATCTTGCCATAAATTTGGCGAAAGCTGGACGTCCGAGTATCGCGTGATACACGCTTTCGAACGGCACCACCTCGAAGGATACCTTTTCCTGACGGAAGTGATCTTTTCTCCGAAGGTGACATCTAGGGAAATTTCTCCTAGGGATCGTGCTTGCCTGCCGGGAACAATGCCATGGAAGCGTATGTTGCTGTGATTGAGCTGGGTCTCGGATGTCTTCAGACGTCTTAATGTATCCAGGTACATAATGTTGATGCTGGATCCTCCGTCCATCAGCACTCTTTTTAGCCTAGTGTTCTGGACAATAGGGCTTACAATAAGAGCTTGTGTGCCGGGTTCAGGGATATTTCCGGAATGATCATACTGGTCCCAGGTTATTGGTGTGTTCGAATATTATTTCGGGGTTGCCGGAACAACCGCGTTTTTTTCTCGAAGTGTTCTTTTCGCCACCTTTGCTGATGGAGTTGCTAGGAAAGTTAGGGCGCATTCTCCATCAACTCTCGGAAACTTGAGTTTGCCTTTTCGCTGTTGTTCCTGGATTTTTTCGTCAGTGTCCGATTCACTGTCTTCTTTATCAGCTTCTGGCTTTTGCTTGGAGAATTTCCTTTTGGAACTCTTCCCCTTGTTTCCGGATCCTGCACTGCCTTTCATGTGCTTATTCAGCCGGCATTGTGCGTTCGTACGGGTGGGTTTCCCAAACTGCGAATTGTGGACGAAGGGTTCCGACTTAATCTTCTCCCACTCTTCTTTAGTGTAGTTGATTGGTTCTGAACTGCGTCCTTTCCATCTGCTCCCTTTTTCACTTCCAAAGGCTATATTAACTTCTTTGGGTTTTGGTGTTGCGTCTGAAGTTCCTTTTTTCTCAGAGCGAGGGTTTTTCTTGGCCAGTATCAGTGTGTCGATATTGCCACCCCTTGCTCTGATATCGTCTTCGGCTGCAGCATGCTCATTGGCGGTTGTAAGCATAGATCCGAGATCTTTGTGCTGTTTGGAACCAACCATGAACGGTACTAGTCCGGATTTTAGGCCATTGACGAAAGCATGCATTGCTTGTACGTCAGTTACTCCAGAACAACTATTCTTCATTGCAGTCCATCTGGAGATGAAATCCACGTATGGTTCATCCTCGAATTGGGTGCAACGGTTCAGCTGGTTGATGCTGTTCGGGCGCTTGTACGTTCCCCGGAAATGCTGAGTGAATACTCGAGCCATATCATCCGAGCTGTCGACAGTTCTTGACGGCAATCCATTGATCCAATCTCTGGCTCCATCCAGCAACATTAGGGGAAGAAACTTTACAGCTTCCAGGTCTGTCCCATTGTTTATCTGGACGGCTGTATGATAGTCTGAGAGCCAGGTATCCGGGTTTGTACTGCCGGTATATTTCTGGTACGTTGGACCGACCTTGGCGAAGCCAGAATGCAGGGTTGTCCTTCGGATCCTATCAGTGAAACACTTAGGTCCAAAGTATAGATCATCCTTTTCCGCTCTATCCATGTGTGCGGAATATCTGCCGGCTGAATGGACAGAAGGGGATCTACTCCTTTCTTTTCCATTGTTGCGCGCACGCGCTTTTCCGGGATCGTTTCTATTCCTTTCAAGATCGCGCCCTTTTGTATGAGGCGGAGTTCTACTCCTATGCCTTTCTTTATCCTTAGGGGGTGTCCGAGATCTCTCACGTCTGTGAGGTACATCATGTCTTCCGGCTTTTTCAGCAGGGTGTCTCGGAGGTGGCATTGCTTTGCCATCTTTCCGGTATTTTTCTTCCCGATCATGGGGTTTACTTCCACCTTTTGGTAGATGAGATCCGGTTCTAGACGCTTCATCCCTATTGTCGGGATTTTTCTTGTCTTTTCTCGGATCCGCTTTCTTATCCTTTGAATTACCTGAATCTCCAGGTTCTTCCGGTCCAGGTGCTCCAGCGGCGCAAGTAGCTGTTTTGCATAGGGCGGAGTTATCATGCAACTTCCCTGATCGCTCTTGGGCTCGCTGTTGTTATTGCAATGCTTTTCCTAGGAAAGCATACTCCCCTTGGAGTTTTTCACCATTGGAGTACAAGTCATTGTTGAGGATGGCAAACGCTGCTTCCGCATTTTCTGCTGCGGTTTTGTATATTGGTTGGCCTCTCGCATCTTTGCCGTTTACCTGCATTTGCCAAGATGGGTTGTGAAACCTTTCTTTTGGCGGCATTACTTCCGGTCTTACGATTCCGGGTAACCTTGTAGGTTTAATGCCAGATCTATTCTTTCTCTCGTATTCCTCGATTTCTACCTTCATGAGTTTGATGTCATCCTGGGTTTTTTTGGAGGTGTTCACGAGTTCTGAATAGATGTTGCTGCTGCCGTTGGAGAGCTTGTCTCCTGGCTTCTAGCACTTCAGGGGGTTCATGTAATCCCACTGGCGTTTGTAACAATTCCTGTTCTTCTTGCTCTGTCATTGGCGGAACAAGGATTTCTTTTGTTTTCTTCTCCGCGGGTTTTGTTCCGCTTGCATCTCCTACTTCCAGGATTTCATCAGCTGGATCAGCCAATTTCTTCTTCCGGAGTTTGTATTGGAGTTTTTTAGCGGCCTTATTCTTTTTCTTGGAAGAGGGAGGTTTTTTAACAGGTTCATCCTCTGTCAATTCCTTGACATTTGGAAATATCAGAGAGGTTTCTCCATCTTCTCTCTCTTCCTCTGGCGGAGGGGTTTTAGGGCTTTCCTGACTGCCGGCGTCCGTGGTTTCAGCCGGTTTCGCCATTAGTACTTCATGGAATCCCTCTTGGAAAGATTTAACTTTTTTTTCGAAGGCGTCCACGTCTTCGTCTTCGAAATCAAAATAATCTGATCCGGTTTCTGACTCTAATCTCGCCTCAATGGCGGCTAGCATAGAGTCAGCTTCCGAGTTCATCGCTGGATTGGCGGGTGTCGGATCTTCCACCTCTGTAGTGGGTTTGCTATTTTCTGCCTCTTGCACGGGATTACTTTCATCCGTGTTTTCGGCGAAAGCTGGATCGTCCACCTCTGTAGTGGGTTTGTTGCTTTCTGCCTCCTGCACGGGATTTCCGTCATCCGTGTTCTCGGCGACTTCGGATTGCACCATACCGATAAAGTGTGTATCACTTTTATGTCGGCGATCTGAGCAAAATCCGGGATCGTAGTCATCTTCGTCTGGGTACAGGGCGGGTGGGATAAATTTGCTTCCACCACAAAATCCCATGGCCTCTACAGTTAATCCGATAAAGATATTAGCAGATCCAATCGGTAACACGCAGGCACTTACCAGATGATTTTGCGCCAGTATGTAGGATCCGCTGTCGAGGAAGCATCCGACGTCATTGTCGAACTCCAGGCTTCCGACAGTTATGGAACTGCCGATTCCGCCGAGTATCCCAGATCGGAACTTAACGCCTGACGTCGTTTGCCCCACGGTGGGCGCCAACTGTCGAGACATCGTAGTAGTTTTCATAGACGGGGGTGCCATGAGACTACGGGTAGAGACGTGGGGAAACGGGATCGCGTTGGTGACAAAGACACAAGATTTACCCAGGTTCGGTACGTCGTAATAATACGGCGTTCCTACTCCTGCAATCTCACTAATCAGGGCTAAAGCCTATGTAAACAATTACAATGTGAGGTTAGGTTTAGCTACTCGCGGAGGATCAACTTTCGGCGAGTTGGCCTATGGCTTCGTCTCTCTTGTTATCTCATCTCCCGTCCGGCTTTATATAATAGCCGGATTAGGGCATACAGAGTAGGAAACCTAGAAGACTACGATAGCTAGTAATTTGGAAAGTAAGGAATCCGTCTTCTCCTCCAAGCCAGACCACGTGGGCCGTGATCCGGGTTCTTCTAGAATCCGTCTTCTGCGCGTCAGCTTACTGGGCCGCCCATTGGACCATAGCCCACTACCAGTTGGGCCACCCTGGTAATCTGGCACTTTTGACTACCATCTGATATACCCCTAATCAGTATATATCCGACACGCTCTGATGTCATCTTCGTCCGCTGCGTGCTCATTTGCGGTTGTAAGAATAGATCCGAGATCTTTGTGCTTTTTAGAACCGATCATGAATGGTACGAGTCTGGGTTTTAAACCATTGACGAAAGCATGCATTGCTTGTACGTCAGTTACTCCAGAGCAGCTGTTCTTCGTTGCAGTCCACCTTGAGTTAAAGTCCACGTATGGCTCATCTTCAAACTGGGTGCAGCGGTTTAACTGGTTGATGCTGTTGGGGCGTTTGTACGTTCCCCGAAAATGCTGAGTGAAAACTCTAGCCATATCATCCCAGCTATCGACAGTTTTTAGCGGAAGCCCGTTGATCCAATCTCTGGCTCCATCCAGCAACATTAGGGGGAGGAATTTTACTGCCTCTAGGTCTGTCCCATTGTTAATCTGGACGGCTGTGTAATAGTCTGAGAGCCACGTATCCGGGTTTGTATTGCCGGTGTATTTTTGATATGTTGGACCAACTTTGGCGAAGCCAGAATGTAGAGTTATTCTTCGGATCCTGTCGGTGAAACACTTAGGTCCGAAGTATAGATCATCTCTTTCCGCTCTGTCAATGTGTGCGGAGTATCTACCGGCTGAATGGATAGAAGGGGATATGCTACTTTCTTTTCCATTGTTGCGCGAACGCTCTCTTCCGGGATTGTCTCTATTTTCTCTGTTATCGTGCCCTTTGGGATAAGGTGGAGTTCTACTCCTGCGTCTTTCCTTATTCCTAGGTGGTGTACGGGATCTCTCACGCCTGTGAGGAATATCTTGTCTTCCGGCTTTTTCAGCAGGGCGTCTCGGAGGCGGCATTGCTTTTTCGCCCTTCCGATTTTGTTCTTCCCGATCTCGGGGATTAATTCCATCTTTCGGCATATGGGATCCGGTTCTGGATGCTGCATCCTTGTTATCGGGCATTTTCTTGTCCTTTCTCGGATCTTCTTTCTTCTCTTTCAAATTACTTGAATCTCCAGGTTCTTCAGGTCCAGGTGCTCCAGCGGCACAAGTAGCTGGCATAGGGCTGAGTTGTCATGCAACTTCCCTGATCTTGCTTGGCCTCGCTGTTGCTGTTGCAATGCCTTTCATAAGAAAGCATACACCCCTTGAAGTTTTTCGCCATTGGAGTACATGTCATTGTTGAGGATGGCGAACGCGGCTTACGCGTTTTCTGCTGCGGTTTTGTATATAGGTTCGCCTCTAGCATTTGTGTCGTTTACTTGCTTTTGCCAGTCCGGGTTTTGAAACCGTTCCTTTGGCGGCAGTACTTCCAGTCTTGCGATTCTGGGTAACCGTGTAGGTTTTATGCCAGATCTATTCCTTCTCTCGTACTCCTCGATTTCTTCCTGCTTTAACTTATTGTCAGTTTGGGTTTTTTGGAGTTGTTCCCGAGTTCGGAATAGATGTTGCTATTGCCTTTGGAGAGCTTATCTCGTGGCTTCCAGCACTTCAAGGGGTTCGTGAGGTCCCACTAGTGTCTGAAGTAGATCATGTTCGTCCTGTTCTGACATTGGCGGAACAGAGATTTCCTTCGCTTTCTTCTCCGCAGGCTTGACTCCACTTCCTCCTCCTGCTTCCAGGTTTTTGTTGGCTGGATCAGCCAATTTTTTCTTCCGGAGTTTGTACTGGAGTTTCTTGGAAGCTTTGTGTTTTTCTTGGAAGAGGGAGGTTTTTTACCAGGTTCTTCCTATGTCAATTCCTTGACATCCGTGTATGTTGGAGAGGTTTCCCCCTCTTCTCTCTCTTCCTCTGGCGGAGGTGTTCTAGGGCTTTCCTCACTTTCGGCATCCGTGTTTTCAGCCGGTTTTTGCCATCAGTACTTCGTGAAATCCCTCTTGAAAGGATTTGACCTTTCTTTCGAAAGCGTCTACATCTTCGTCTTCAGAATCGAACTGATCCGATCCGGGTTCCGACTCTAATCTCGCCTCAATGGAGGCTAACACAGAATCAGCTTCCGAGTTCGTCGTCAGATTGACGGATGTCGGATCTTCCACCTCTGTTGTGGGATTGTTATTTTCTACCTCTTCCACGGGATTGCTTTCATCCATGTTTTCGGCGATCTCGGATTGCACCATACCGATAAAGTACGATTCAGCAGAGTATCGGCGATCTAAGCAAAATCCGGCGTCGTAGTCTTCTTCGACTGGGTATAGGGCGGGTGGGATAAATTTGCTTCCACCACAGAATCCCATTGCCTCTGCAGTTAATCCGATAAAGATGTTTGCAGATCCAATCGGTAAAATGTAGGCACTTACCAGATGATTCCGCGCTGGCATGTACGATCCGTTGTCGAGGAAGCGCCCGACGTCGTTGTCGAATTCCAGACTTCCGACAGTTATGGTACTGCCAATTCCGCCGAGTATCCCCGATCGAAACATAACGCCTCACGTCGTTGGCCCCACGGTGGGCGCCAACTATCGAGACATCATGGTAGAATTCATAGACGGGGGTGCCATGAGACTACCGATAGAGTTGTGGGGGGACGTGATCGTATGACGAACAATGACACCAGGGTTTTACCCAGGTTCGGTACGCCGCAACTAGGCGGCGTTCCTACTCCTGCAATCTCACTAATCAGGGCTGAAGCCTGAAGTATACAAAGTACAATGTGAGTTAGGTTTAGCTACTCAACAAGGATCAACCTCTCGGCGAGTTAGCCTCTAGCTTATTGTTTATCTGTTTCTTATCTCCCGTCCGGCTTTATATAATAGCCGGGTTAGAGCTTACAGAAAAGGAAACCTAGAAGACTACGGTAAGTTCTAACTTGGAAGGCAAGAATCCGCCTTCTACTCCAAGCCGTACCACGTGGGGCGTGGTCCGGGTTCTTCTAGAATCCAGCTTCTGCGCGTCAGGTTACTGCGCCGCCTAATGGACCGTAATCCATTACCATTCAGGCCACCCCGGTAATCCGGCACTTTAGGACACCATCTGATATACCCCTAATTGGTATATATCCGACAATGATCACCAAGCTCCAGGACCATGCGGGTATCGGGGCTACTCCTCCTCTTGAGCCTCCTACCGAGTCTTTGACCATGTCCTATGAGAACTGGAACACCCACAACTTCCCGTGGGGTGATTTTGAGGAGGTCACTTTGGCTCCTTCCCCTTCTACCAACCGTGGCAAGGCTCCTATGACTGAGGAAGAGGAGCAGGCTGAGGAGCATACTGAGGAAGAAAAGGATGAAGAGGAGTATGAAGAAGAAAATGAAGATGAGGAGGGAGAAGGCACTAGGAAGAATGATGATGGACATGACAAGGACTACGATGAGGATGACTGATCCCTTGGGGTGCGTGTAGTTGCTCTTTGCCCTTTTTGGTGTCTCGATGCCAAAGGGGGAGAAGTAGCTATAGACTTCTCGGGGATTTGCAAGGGTTGCTTTGTTTTGTTTTGATTCGCCTCAGAACACAACTCTTTGGACTTGATTTGCTTTTATGGCTTGTGTTCCCTTTATCCTAGTTGATTTCGATTTATTTCCTAGTGGACCTTAAATCTATGTGTGGTGATACTACGTGGTGAAGCTATCTTACCTAGGGGGAGCTCATGACTTAGTTGTTCGAGAGCCCGTCTATTTTTTTTAATAAACATAGCCCAGCTGCAATATTCTTTGCAAATATGTGTGTTGTCATCAAACACCAAAAAGGGGGAGACTAAAAGTGCAAATGTACTTAAATCATCTTGTTTTGGATGTTTGTGTAAAAACACACGTATCCTCTTAAGTGTGTTGATGTTTTTCAGGGTCTATTGATAATATTTGATATGGTGGTGATGAGTATCAAAAAGGACAAAGATCAATGTGGTTTTCCTGCTGGAATTTCATTCCAGGCCGGAGTCTCCGGTATGGAGTTTTCCTGTAGATCAATCTGTGTTGTGTGTCTGGTGTCACCTGCTGGACTCACTCCGGAGACTTACCGGAGATACACCGGAGTCTCTGGTGTGGGTTTGTTTCTGAGAAGAATCTGTGCTGCACGTTTGGTTTCACCCGCTGGACTCCCTCCGGAGACTTACCGGAGATACTCCGGAGTCTCCGGACAGGCTTTGCGTGAAGGACCCAAGGATCAAGCAATGCTGACACCGGAGTCTCCGGTATGGCGCACCGGAGTCTCCGGACCTGTTGATTCCCAAGAAGGAAGTGAAGTTGGAAGTGGTGGTGTCACCCGCTGGAGCCACTCTGTAGACACACCGGATTCTGTCCGGAGTCTCCAGTATGAAGCTGCGCGATTTTCTCAGACCGGAGTCTCCAGCCTTTACACCAGAGCCTCTGGTGTGACTTTTGCAGAATGGTCTCCAACGGCTCTAAAAGTTATGAGGGGTATAAATACCCCTCTCCTCCACCTACCTCCAGCTAGCTCGTCCAGAATAGATCTCACCATTGCTAAAGCTCACCCACCTTGCTAGATCTCGCAACCCCCCCACCCAAAAGTGTTGATCTTCGGAGGATTGAAGGAGAAGGCCCCGATCTACGTCTTCACCAACCGGATTTCATTTCCCCCCTCATTTTCTTGAGGGGAACTAGTCTAGGGTTTCCTCTTCTGGAGAACCTAGACATCTTGTCTCTCTTGACGATTCTTGTGATTGTTGGGAGCCCCAATTTGGTTGTGGGTGTGTGCCCCAAACTTGTTTGTGAAGGACTCGATTCCCGCCTCAAAGGGGATCAATAGTGGAAGGTGGACTAGGACTTTGTGGCGGGGTTCATCGGAGAATAGGGTGAGGCCTTTGTGGCGTTGAGTAGGCCTTTGTGGCGAAACTCACACCCCTCCAACAAGACGTACTCCCTTAACAAGGAGAAACTCGGGAATACATCGTGTCTCCGCATGCTTCCTATCGGTTATCTCGTTCCCTTATCCTTTACTTGTGTTTGTATTGCATTTATTGTTGTTCTTGTCATATAGGTAAATTCACCATAGTTGCATTATCTAGAGAATTTACCTTTCGGTCAAGCCTAATCTTTAAGAAAATTAAAACTGGTCGTAGCGCCTATTCACCGCCCCTCTAGGTGCCCTCACTATCCGTTCACGTTGTTGATGCTTGTGATGAAGATAGACTGTTTTTCTGACTCAACAAGAAGACCATAGTATAGTTCAATGTAGCATTTTGTACGGTTTAGAGCTGGAGCTGCGAAAGGGTTTCGAGAATAGGAACGCCTTTGATACAATGGGAGAGTTGAAATTGATTTTCGATACCCATACCGCTGTAGAAAGTTATGACAATTCTGAAAAGTTCTATAGCTGCATGATGGAAGAGAACAACTCCATTAGCAAGCAAGCACTCAAAATGTCCGGGTATAATGATAAGCTCATAGCTTAGGGAATAACGATTCCCAATGATCTAGGAATACATCATGTTCTCCAATCTTTACCACCAAGTTACAAGAACTTTATGATGAACTATAATATACAAGGCATGAAGAAGACATTCCCTGAGCTTCTTTCAATTCTCAAAACTGCTGAAGTGGAGATCAAGAAGGAACATCAAGTGTTGATGATCAATAAGGCCACTAGTTTCAAGAAAGGTAAAAAAGGCAAGTTAAAGGTTAACTTCAAGAAGTGCGGCAAGACTGTTCCCACACCTAAGAAGAAAACCAAGACTGGACCTAAATCAGAGACTAAGTGTTTCTATTGCAAGAACACTAGGCACCGGAAGCGTAACTGCATAAAAGATCTGGCAGATAAGAAGGTCGGAAAAGTAAATAAAAATATATGTGATATACATGTTATTGATGTGTACCTTACTAGTACACACAGTAGCGCCCGGGTATTTGATACCTATTCGGTTGCTCACTTATGTAACTCGAAACAAGAACTACAGAATAAGCGACAACTAGCGAGGGATGAGGTGATGATGCATGTCGGCAATGGATCAAGAGTTGATGTGATCGCCATCGGGACAATGCCTCTCTATTTACCATCTGGATGAGTCATAAACCTTAATAATTGTTATTTGGTGCCTGTGTTGAGCATGAATATCATTTCTAGATATTTTTTAACGCAAAGTGGTTATTCGTTTTAGTCCGAGAACAATGGTTGTTCATATGAATAATATATTTTATGGTCACGCACATGTGAAGAATGGTTTCTTTTTTTTGAATCTTGATAGTATTCATACACATGTTCATAATGTGAATGTCAAAAGAATTAAGATGAATGATGATACTGCTACGTATATGTGGCATTTCCGCTTAGGTCATATTGGTGTTAAACGCATGAAGAGGCTTTATTCCGATGGACTTTTGAAATCACTTGATTATGAATCATTTGAGACATGTGAACCATGCCTTATGGGCAAGATGACTAGAACCCCGTTTTTCGGCATAATAGAGCGGGCGGCGGATTTGTTGGAAATCATACATATTGATGTGTATGGTCCAATGAGTGTGTCAGCGCATGGTGGATATCGTTATTTCGTCACTTTCATAGATGATTTAAATAGATATGGGTATATTTACTTAATGAAACACAAGTCTGAAACGTTTGAAAAGTTCAAAGAATTTCAGAGTGAAGTAGAAAACCATCGTAACAGAAAGATTAAATTTCTATAATCCGATCATGGAGGTGAATATTTAAGTTACGAGTTTAGCATACATATGAAACAATGTGGAATAGTTTCAGAACTCACTCCTACCAGAACACCACATCATAATGATGTTTTTGAACATTGTAATCGTACTTTATTAGATATGGTACGGTCTATGATGTCTCTTACAGATTTTCCACTATCAGTTTGGGGTCATGCACTAGAGACAGCTACATTCACTTTAAATAGGACACCATCTAAAAATCCGTTGAGACGACACCTTATGAATTATGGTTTGGTAACAAATCTAAACTATAATTTCTAAAAGTTTGGAGATGTGATGTTTATGTGACGAAGTTTCATTGTTTCAACCTGAGAAACTCAAACCCAAAGCAGAAAAAAACGTCTTCATGGGATACTCTAAAGAAACAATTGGGTACACCTTCTATCACAAATCTGAAGGCCAGGTTTTCGTTGCAAAAAATGGATCCTTTTGGGGAAGGAGTTTCTCTCGAAAGGTGTGAGTAGTAGGAAGGTAGAACTCGATGAGGTTATTGACCTTCTCTTCTTAGAATGGCGAGTAGACAAACCCCGAAGTTGTTCCAGAGCTGACTCCACTAGTTGAAGAGGGAACTAATGATCAAGATCATGAAATTCCGGAAGAGGAAACTACCAAACTTCGCAGGTCAGCTAGGGAGCGTGCAGCTCCGGAACTATACGGTAATCCCGTCTTGAATTTCATGGTAGAAGGAAACGATGACCCTGCGACGTACAATAAAGCGGTGATGAGCCCAAATTCCAACAAATGACTAGAAACCATGAAATCCGAAATGGGATCCATGTATGAAAATCAAGTGTGGACTTTGGTAGACTTACCCAATGACCGCAAGGTCGTTGACAACAAATAGATATCTAAAAAGAAATAATGTGAACGTCTATAAAACTCAACTTGTCGCAAAAGGTTTTCGACAAATTCAAGGAGTTTACTACTATGAGACTTTCTCACATATAGCGATGATAAAGTCTGTTAGGATTATATTAGCAGTTGCTGCATTTTTCGATTACGAAATCTGGCAGATGGATGTCAAAACGACGTTTCTTAACAGTGACATTGAGGAAGAGTTATATATGATGCAACCCAAAGGTTTTGTCGATTTTAAGGATGCTAAAAAGGTATGCAAACTTCAACTATCTATTTATGGACTGAAGCAACCATCTCGAAGTTGAAACTTCCATTTTGATAAGGTGATCAAAGCGTTTGGATTTGTCCAAACTTATGGAGAAGTCTGTATCTACAAGAAAGTGAGTGGGAGCTCTGTAGCATTTCTAATACTATATGTGGATGGCAATATTGTTGATTGGAAATGATATAAAACTTTTGAAAAATGTAAAAGATTATTTGAACAGTAGTTTTCCGATGAAAGATCTTGGTGAAGCAGTTTATATATTAGCCATCAAAATCTACAGGGTTAGATCAAGACGCTTAATTGGACTTTCGCAAGATACACCCATGTTGCAAGGCAAGACACCGAGTAAGACTCAAAGTCCAACTATAACAGAAGATAGAGATACAATGAATAAGATTTATTATACCTCAGTCACAGGTTCTATCATGTATGCTATGTTATGTATAAGACCAGATGTGGCACATGCTATTAGTTTGTCCAGCAAATTCCCAACCTAAGGTGCATGTCCTGAATCATGGACAAAAGAAGGACTGGCTTAAGTTCCATCGCGACGATTCTGCAAATTATTCACCTCATCTTCAATGCCACCCAACCACCATTCATAACTCCGCATATTTTCTAAATGGCCACAAAATATAGGGAGGGGAAACACAGAAACGTTACACTCTTTTGTTATAAGAATGTAGCAATTCAACTGTTCAAAATGTGTACAAGCAGATATGTACAAGTAACTTTTAAAGCCAATGTTCTTTTCTTTTTTTCTTTTGATTCACAGGATGTGGAGTGATCTTTTATGGAAGTGATGGGATACGTACAAATGGAAGTGGTAAGTTTTTTTGAGGATTCATGCTATACTCCAAATCATGACAACTATCTCTTTTAAAAAATCTGGTCATCATCGCAAACTATAAGTTCAATGAAACTGGAAAGAAAAACTTTCTACTAATGTGTCATAAACTGTTAATCTGTCAAAAAGTTATTGAAAACTAAAACTTATTGTGAACGTAACAGGTCTACTTCCTCTTGAAGTTGTTTTCCTATTTGTTTGATATGCTAAAAACAACTTTTTCACGGACTCATGCAACCAGGCAGCAC